>APFE030440798.1:0-117122 GCA_000404065.3 Pinus taeda | reverse complement strand
CTGAGTTTGTTTGAAACATACTTAGTTTAGGGAGTAGATCAAAATGAAAAGATTTTTACATAGGAAATGTGGCCTTTAAAGGATGAAGAACCTCCATGAAACCATAAATCTTTCCCTGCATTTTAACTCATGAGGGGATGTTAGTAACAAATGGGAAAAGGGAAGGAAGGGATGTTAGACATAGTTCTTTGTTTTGCTTCTCTCATCTTGACCATCAAAGTCAAATTTTTTGAACTGAATATCACTTCTGCAACCCCATCTACCTACCCAGCTACTTTGTCTAGCATTTTTTCTTCTTGGAGGGTGCACTTGGACTTGCAGACCCTTTGTGTGCCTTTTCTTTTCCCTGGCTTTTTCCTTTGATTTTCTATCAAATTCTACCCTTATTTCTTCCAGGGTCCTAGATTAAACTGTTGGGAACCTTTCTTCTCTACCTGAACTACTTGTCTGCCAAGATTAAACAGTTTGGACAGACTTCTTTCTCTATTCTACAGCAGGAAATTTAAACATGGCTTGATCCAGTTTAGGCTGTTGGACCATCCATCAAAATTGAGTCCTTATCAAGATGTAGACACACCATGTCTCTTTATAGAAATATGGGATCTTTGCATCATCAAAGCAGAGCATATTTGGACCTTTTATAACCAATCATGAAATATGAAACCTATTGATATAGGTATCAAGCACCTTCCAATATAGATTTGTATTGATGATACAATATTTGATGGCCTTTAAATTGAGTGCTTTTGATTGATTCTTTGTGAATTTAGGTGGATACTCAAAATCACAAAGAAAATGCACAATATGAGTGTACCATTTTGAGAGAAGAAATTTGTCATCAATGTGGAGTGGAAGAGGAGTTGGTTCAACTGAAAATGAAGGTTCTTGTGGATTCTTCTCTGCTGATGTCTGAGAAGGTTCTTGCGGATTCTCCTCTATTGATATAAGAGAAGGTTCTTGTGTGCTCTTCACTAATGACATAGGAGAAGGTTCTTGTGGATTCTTCTCTGCTGATATTTGCATCACAAAATTTATCCCTAAGACTTTACAATTTAATTTAGCTAAAATTTTGGCTAAACCTTGACCCGTTATTAACTTGGTAGAATTGATAATAAGATCAAATTATAATATCTTGGTGATCAATCTTCCTCTTTGGCCATCTGTATCACGTTGTGATAATACAATTTGAACAACATTATTTGGAACACAGGCAATAATGGAAGAATGAAGGACATAGACTCTAAAAGCTTTTAAGGCTTGAATGAAGGCATAGACTTGCTTTCCAATAATTTCATATTTCAACTCAACATCTCTCATGACTTTACTGAAAAAGGTAAAAGGTTGGTCATCTCCATTTTCATTCTTTCGCAAAAGGACAATTGCTAGGGTAGTTTCAGAGGAAAAAAAGAAAATGTTGAAGGGTTTAGAATAATCTGGACTACCTAATCATCAAGGGAATTTTGAGGTCTAAAATGGGTCTCCTTAGAAAAATGTACGACCAAAATAAACTTTATAAGAACCAATAGGATTCAAGATGATGATGTCAACCATGGGAGATGATTCACCATTTTTGGATTAAAAAAGTACAAAGAATAAAAAAAAAAAAATAATAAAACTATTTTCAACTCATATTTTCAACTTGTCTCCCTAAGTTTTTACTCAAATTTTGAGCGGGACTTGTTGGATGCAAAATTTAATTCCTCATCCAAGGAGTACCCATATTTCATACTTTTGATGGACCCTACTACACGAAAAATGAGAAATACATGAAAAAAAATGATTGCAATCACATTTTTCATGTATTTTTCATTTCTCATGTAGAAAGGTCCACGAAATGTGTGCAACATGGGTACTCCTTGAACAAGAAATAAAATTCTGCATCCAACGAGTGTTTTTTCTCGAAATTTGAGAAACCCATAGGGATATAAGTTGAAAATACAAGTTGAAAAAATAGTTTTGACTTTCTTCCGTCTAAAATTTGATGATTTAATCTAATCTTATTTTATTATTTCCACTATTATTTTATAATTCCCTTAGGAGGCCCATTTTTTACCTCAAAATCCCCTAATGGTTGGGGCTTTAGAAGACTTTTTTTGTTTGTTTTTGTTTTGGGTAAAAGAAAATCTTGCTTGAACTATCCTCTTGACTTCATGGTCTTTTTTGAGCATGTCAGATATATCCTTAACTATTTCGGCATAGTTGGGTATAAATCTCCTCAAGAAGTTAATTTGACCAATAAAGTCTTGAATTTCCTGCTTATTCCTTGGTAGTGGAAGTGCTTGAATGGCTGAAACTCTCTTTGGGTCAATGACTACTCCTTCTTTCGAAATAATATGGCCGAGTAATTTTCCTTATTTTATTGCAAACAAGGATTTCTTTTGATTCAGTGATATCCCAAACTTCCTGCACCTGTCAAAACCTTTCTCAAGTGCTTTATATGTTCTTGATAAAAATTTGAAAATATAGTTATATCATCTAGATAAATGACAACAAACTTATTAATCTTACCAACAAATGCCAAATCGATGGCTCTTTGGAATGTAGCTCCATCATTTGTTAGTCCAAAAGGCATCCTTGCATACGTTAATGTAGCCCGAGGAGTGGTGAATGATGACTTCTCTCTATCTTCTTGGCTCACCATGATCTAATTGTAGCCAGAAAAACCATCTAACATAGAAATTCTATTAGAACCTAAAACTTTTTGAAGTAAATGATCCATCTTGGGTAATGTATAATTATATTACAAGGATGATTTGTTTAAGTTTCTAAAGTCGACACATAATATGATTTCACCATTTTTCTTTCTATCTGGAACCAAATTTTCTATCCAATTAGAATATATTAAGGGAACTATAATTTTGGCATCTAGTAGCTTCTTAAGTTCTTTTTCAATTGTGGGGAGAAAGATTGGATTTATCCTCCTCAAATTTTGCTTAAAAGGTTTAGCTTTAGCTTTGAGGGAAGTCTTATGTTCAATGAGTGTAGTATCATATGTTTTAAGCTCATCATAAGACCAAGAAAAAACATCTCTGTAATTTTAAGGAGATTTAGATATTTATCTTTTATTTCCTTTGGTAATGATGCAAATATTTTAATATTTCTAGTTTCTCGTTGAGTTCCAATATTACATTCTTCTATATCTTCTTCAAATGAATCTCATAATATGTTCTTTGGAACATCGTTGTGTCAAACATTTTCTCGAGAGGAACAAAGCCCTTAGGGATTAAACTGTTGGGTAGTTGGAGGATGTTATGATCAACAATTTTTTAGTCTAATTCTGAAGTTTCATTTTGTTTATTTAACTCTTTATCATCAAGTTGTTCTTCTTCAACTTCTAAGGTTGAAAATTCATCAATTACTTGAAAAAATGATTTCAATTATTCATCATCTTCAAATATTTGCCAGTATTTAAGATTATCAAGAATTCATGGTTTGTATTTTACTTGAAACTAATATTTTTACTGCATTCTATTGGGAATTTTAAAAGAACTAGCTGAAATGGCTAAAGAATCTCTATTAATATTTTCATTTCTTGGAATAATAGTGATGTTAAATGCCTGAAAGAAATTATCCACTGAGTCCCATACCTCATTTATGTATGATATAAGTTTGGGATTTTTTGTTTGACAAAGATTCCTGACTTGTTTAACAATAAGCTCTGAGTCACTAAATACAATTAAGACTTTTAGCTAATTCCAATACTAGGAGTAAAGTTTCATATTCTGCTACATTGTTTGTAACATCAAATTCTAACTTATAGGATTGAGTTATGTTCTATTTATCTCGTGAAATAAGTAAAATACTAGCTCCAACTCCTTTTGAAAAATCTCCATCAAAGTATAATTTCCAAATATTAGTTTTGACAATCTCAAGTTTATCCACAATCTATTCATTACTAAGCTAAATGTTTTGTAAGTTATCTGATGATAGTGTGAAATATCCAAAATCTTGGTCAACTACATAAATGAAAAGCAACTAATATATACCAAGAAACAATTCCTATAGCTAAAACATTATTAGGGCATGTTATCATAAACTTATAAGCTGTCACGATAATTACATCTTAACCAAATTTGGAAGCAATAAATTCTAGTCGTAAAACAAAATGTTACATTAACTTTAGGTGTCTCAAGAAAATGCATAAACAATGGAATTCCTTTATTGTAAAATCAAATAGTACAAATATAAAGCTTTTACCTTTCCAACATTTTCTAATTTTTATAAGTTTCATTGTGATGACCACCGACTCACTATAAACCTTTCAAAGAAAAGAAAAACCCAGTGGGATGAAATTTAACAGATTTCCCAAATGCACACAACCATGTCTCTTTTAGACAAAAAGTTATAATTTTTAATTTTGTATGTTACTCCTTAAGACATTCCATATATATATATATATATATAACCATAAAATAAACATGGTTGACCATGGTTGAGTTTCATATCGAGACAATCTTTGTCACAAAGTGATTAATAAATGTAGGGAATTCATATTATTAACCCAATGGATTTAAATTAATCCTTAGGATTAATATTATAAATACTATCAATAATATTAAACCATAGTAATATTAACCCTTAGATTAATAAACCAAAGGGATTGGTATTATAAACCTGAGGCACTAATAAATACTAGGGATTAATACTAAAAACCCAAAGGAATAATATTAAACCCAAAGGATTAATATTGTAAACCCAAGGTACATAAACCCTACGATAAATATTATAAACCATAAAACAAACATGGTTGACCAAGGTTAACCATGGTTGATTTTCATACTGAGATAATCTTTTTCACAATGCAACAGTGGACCATGGTTGACCATGATTGATTTTCATATTGACATAATATTTGTCACAATGTGATGTTGAACCATTGTTAACCATCGTTGACCGTTATTGACCATGGTTTACCATGGTTGATTTTCATATTGAGACAATCTTTATCACAATGTGATGTTGGACCATGGTTAACCATGGTCACCGTGGATGACCATGGTTGTCACAATGTGACGCTACACCATGAGACAATATTTGTCACAATGTGACCATGGTTATTGAGTCGAGTATGCCTTAAAGACTTTCCATTCCAAAATCTATTTAATTTCACGAAGAATTTATTTGACTTCGTTGATGTTTCATTTTTTACTATCTTGGATGTGTATGTGTAAAAAATATTCTAATGTTTTCATTTTTATAGGTTGATATGGTTTACGACATATTTCTAAGAAGAACCAAATTGAAAAGAAATTAAATAAATGTGCATACAATATGTCAATATATTTTTTTGCAAGATTTAGTGTTTTTCCAACATTGTTAGAAAATAATCAAATAAATTTGCAATTTATTTTTTGTTATATTTTAAGGCTTTTTCTAGATTTAGTGAGGGAGTCCTTAAAAGAAGCATGATGTATGAGGCTTTACCTAAATAGATTTTTTTTCACAACATTTTTTAAATTTATTACCAAAATAAAGGTGCCTGAAATAATTGAGGCAAGGAAGAAATATTTACCACGTTTTTATATTTAATTATTTCAAGGACTAACTTTAATTTGTACAATAAACCATAGTTTTCATTAATTATTAAGACCATTGTAAAATATTAAAGTTCCAAAGTTATTATCGATTATTCATGTTTCATTTTAGACTAGAATATTAAACAAATAGTTATGTAAAACAATTATTCAAACCTTTGTATAAAACCCCTAATTTTTTCATTCGAGAGGCGGCTGGAGGGACAACTTTGAAGGCAAGAATAGATTTATGATCCAGGACGGTCTGATTGCACTTGTTGCACATACCAATCAATAGTTATTTTATAACCCTTTTCTATGAAATTTGAAAATCATATTTTTTACTTTTCCTTTACATTTTCATTCTAATTTTTGCTTGTATACATTGATGCAGTTTGTACTTTACACAAGGTACTTGATTTCTTGTTTAACATGTAGTAAATTACTTAATTATTGATCCTTTCATATATTAATATTATCAGAGGAATCATAGATATGAATTTTGCATTGTATATTGTTTAATTGATGAAAATCACTTGATGTTCATTAGTTTTACTACAATATTTCATGCAAAGATACATATTACAGTAGTGCGTGCTCGTTTTCTTCATTTTTATTTCTTGTAATTTATGTGCCTAAATCCAGATATATGTTGGCAATCTCATAGTTGACTTGATTAGCACCATTTTGTCACAACAATTAGATGTTTTGTTTGTTTTTAAGATATTCATACGATTAGTAAATGGACATGTCTTAATGATTATCTTTTGAGGGGGAATGGAATGTAATAATATGTGATGTTATTCTATTTTGTTTTTTTCATCATGATGAGAAACCAATAAATGGGGGTCCAAGTATAGTTAACACTTTGTTTATTTCCATTTTCTATCACATTCATCTCTAATTTGTGTTTTGTCATTTCTTTTATCATAATTTAGGTTTTAATAGTAATTATTGATCTTTTAATTACTATAAGTTCTCTTTCCCAAATTTTAACCTCTATTTCCTTAAACGACACACTTCCATATATACAATTAGACCTATTTATTTTTTAATTAGAAAATCTATTTAATTTACATTATTTTACAATGACTATTTAATTTATACTATTACCAAGGAATACACCCTGTGGTGAAAGGGAGGCCATCCCTTGTCACCTAGAGTGAGATGATCTAAGATCCTTAGTGATGTGGTCTTAGGTTTTCCTCAGTGACCGAGACAATTTGAGCACCAATATTTTTTGGCATCATTGTCAAGGAATGAATTGTTAAAGTTTTGTTTTCCTAGTAACTAGATAAATTGGTTAAGTTTGTGACCCATTGGTGAACAGGGTCACAGTTGTATGCACCTTATAGGGTTTAAGGTAAACCTTTCTTGTTTATTTGTTCACCTCAAAACTCCTTAATTTAGTTTTATGATTGATTTCGTTTTAGTGGTGGTTTCATGGATTTCTTCATGTTTTTCTTGTTTGGATATTTCTAATACTGCAAGTTCTCCACATGATTTACCTGACATAGACATATGGGATGCTTACCTACCTCATTTTCGAAATGAGGATGATGATAATCCAACACAACACCTTAAATATTTTCACTAGTGCATTCCAAATATGGGAGTACACCATAAAGATGCTCTAATGAAGTTATTCATGATGTCCTTGGAAGGTGACACTTGAAAGTGGTACAAAAGTCTCCCTCCTAGTACAATTTCCTCTCTCAAAGATTTTCATGTAAGTTTTCATGACTATGATAGATGTATGTATCTTATAGGATTACTTGAATTTGACTATTGCAAACATAATAATGATAATAACCTTGAAAATCAATATGATGACAACAATGAAGAAACCCACATGGATTATGAGTCTAAAATAGAAGTCAACATTAATGAATCTAACTTTGAAAAACTTGAAAATTCATCTTCTATCATATGTGCTAATGAACAGGATGTGTTGTCAAATATTGAAGATCATGAACAAGACACTTCTGTTTTTTAATAGAATATCATTTAACACATCTATGCTTAAAGAAATCTCCAGATTCCTTAACTCCTAATGGATCTAGTATATCTTTGATTTGATGTTTAGAAGAGGATAATGTAGAAAATCCTGTAGATTCACAAGCTCATCCAATTTACTAAAGCACATGACAAGAATCTACTTCTACTTTCAAAAAGTGGAAGCTAATAAATCGATGAAAACAATAAGAAAAAGAAGAAGATAAATCAATGGCACATAACACAAGATGTATCTTAGGAAAGCCACTACTCAAAACCTCGCTATCTGTATTGCATATATCAGAAAAATGAGAGAATATTGTTGAAAAATGGCAACAAGAAATTGCTAAAAATAGCATTTCTAAAAATAGCAGTTTGGGCATCAGTGCTGAATTGGGCAACAGGGAATGAAAAATGGAAGTTCTAAAAATACAAGTTCTATTTTTAGCAGTTCAAGTTGGATTCTTATTTTTAGACAATCCTTGGTCTAAAATAGGAAGTAAAATTCGAATTTGGTCTTACCAACAATTTGAATATTAATTAATTAATTCTCCATGAGTTAATTAGTTAAGAAAAGTCAAACTTGAAGTCTTTGTGAGAACATGCAATAATTTTCCACTGATTGGGGAATGTGTCCTTGATTTGCTCCACTGATTGAGGAATTAAGGATGAGTTCTATATTGAGAGGATCAGTTGACTTAGTTTAACTTAGTCAAGTTCAGTTAAATTAATTTAATAAGTTGTTAAAATAATGAGATATAGTTTGTTGATGCTTGCATGCATGTGACAACTATTATTTTCAGATAACTGTGTATTCACTCATGGATAACTAATGCATGTCAGTTCTGTCAGAGACCCAGTTGAGATCAGAGAAGGGACAATGTACTATCAATTGGATGAATATTTTTCCTATAAAGGAATCTCATCCATGATGAGGATTTATCTCCTTCAGGTTTGTGCAGTTATTTCAGAGATCAGTGTTGTGTGTGAGGTGAGAATCACACAGGTTGCAGTTGGAGGACCTAGGAAAAAATGTGCATAGAAATAGGAGGCTTGGAGGGCAAAGGAGAAGGTTTGCGAGAAGCCTTTGATTGTCTCTGAGCAGCATAGGGATTGTACTGAGAGCTAGATAGCTTCCGAGCCATGCCTTTGTGTAATCTGAACATATTTCCACTTGTATGATAATACAGAGATGGGGTTTCAGGCTGGTGCTTTCCCCTAGTTATATCTTCTGTGTTATGTGCGTTTGATTTCTCCATATCAATTATTTGTGTTCTTATTGATGTTTCTCATGTTCGATTAAGATTCCGCTAAATTGGTTGTAGAAGTAGATCTAGTATTATGCTTTAGTACATTTCATATATCAGTTTGATCTACAGGTGGTGAAATTTCTACATGGTATTAGAGCTAGCTGATTTGTAGAAAAATTCTACATGGTATCAGAGCTAGCTTATGTGTAGAAAAATTCTACAAAATTCTACAAAGATACAAATCTTGTTCTCACTAGAACAATTCCGCACAAGTATATTCAACTTTCTCAACTCACAAGCTATCTCTTGGCCAGTGCTTAGCCTATTCAGCTGCTCTCCAAGCCCCTAATATATTACATAATTCTTAGAATGAATAGACCATATTTAAAGGGAATTCATTCTTTCAAAAAATGTGTAATCAAAACATAGGATCAATCTCTGATGCATGCATGATATCTACACTCTAGTAAATAATACCACTAATAGTTCATTGTCCCTGCACTCTAGTCTCAACCGGGTCTTTCTCTAAACTGACATCCATGAGTTTCTCATGAGAGAATATCTAGTTAAATGGAGTAGCAATAGTGGATGCATAAGTGCACCAACTGACTGTTAGTCCTCTATTAGTTGCAAAAACAATTTATAACTAATTTAACTGACCTTAATGTAGTGAACTAAGTGATCTAATTTCCAACTCAATTTAAACTCATATTGGACCCGTAAAACTTAGGGATAACGTATACATGAAAATAAAAAGACTTCCAACTCCAAATTCCTAAGCTAATTAAGCTAATTAAACTTAATTAACTATTTACACATTGCTATGAGAATAGAATTCGATTTAATTCTCAATTTATTTCAAGGACAAATTAAACTAGAATTTATTGTTTCCATTTCTCAACACTCCATCTCAATAAGAAATGGATTATCATCTACCCTGATCTTGCCTCTATGAAACTTGAATTTACATCTTGAAAATTCCTTTGTCAAAATGTCAGCATCTTGCTCCTCCTTAGGAATTTACTCAAATAACATAATCTGCCTCAATGCACAATCTCTAAGATAATGATATCGGATGTCAATATGATAGAACCCATAATTAAAAACTGGGTTATCAGAGAGTTTGAAACAACTGTGGTTATTGTAGTAAATAACAGTTGGATCTATATTTTGACCAAACAAATCAACCAGGATATTCCTCATTTATATGGCCTCACATGCTTCCTAACTCGTAGCCATGTACTCTACCTCTATTGAGCTAAGTGCAACTGATATTTGTTTCTTGCTATACCAAGAAACTATCACTCACCCAATACTGAAGATCCCTCCTAATGTGCTCTTCCTTTCGGATGGACTCCCTATCCAATCTGCATTGGTGAATCCTTGAAGCTTCACTCCCTCTATCTATTTGTACCATAATCCATACTGAGAAGTTCCCCTGAGGTATCTCAACACATGCTTTGTCTCCTTCCAATACAGCTTGGTAGGGCTAACCATCACTTGAATACGCTGGTTAAATCCATAGCACATATCTAACCGTGTGTTCACCAAGTGCATGAGTGAAACCACAAGTTGCTTGTAAATAGTAGCTTCCACTGCTTCCCCTGAAGTGGCATCCTCATTCCTCTAGTTACCTAGTAAAGGAGTCTCCATGGGTTTTTTGATCTCCATACAGAATCTACTGAGTATCTTGTTGGCATACTTTCTGTGAGACACAAACAACTCCCCATATCCCTGCCATACCTCCATGCCAATAAATTAATGCATGAGACCCATGTAATTCATCTCAAACTCTCTTGTAAGGTCCTCCTTGCATGACTTGATCAACTGATCATCACTTGTCAGTATGAGATTATCAACATAAAGTACAATGATCAATAACTTACCTTTCACCACTATGTGGTACGAGTTCACATCTGCTTCACTCTTCGTGAAGCCCAACCCAGTGAAGCAACTATCTATCCTAGTGTACCAAGCATGGGGTGCTTCTTTCAGCCCATACAATTCTCTCTTGAGCTGGAACACATACGACTCATGGTCAAAGGTCTCAAAACCTCAGGATGCTCTATGTACATCTATTCCTCAATCATGCCATTAAGGAAGGTTGTCTTCACATACATCTGATATCTCTTCCAACCCATCTATGTTGTATCTTCCAACCCATCCATGCTAATAGTGCCAATCTAGATCTGATTAACGAGTATCTTGCAATAGGATCAAAGGTCTCATCATAGTCAATCTCCTCTACCTGTGAAAAGCCACATGCCGCAAATCTAACCTTATGTTTCTCCACACTACCATCTGCACCTTGCTTTACTTTATAAATCTAATGGGAGCTCACCACTGACTTGTTCTCCAATCTCGGAACCACATCCCAAACACTCTTATGAAGTATGGAGTCATACCCCTCCACCATGGCGTCAACCCAAATTGGATGCTGCACTGCTTCCTCAAAGGAGGATGGCTCTGTCACAACACATTCGCCCATAAGAGCCATGTATCTAGTGTACCTCTTAGGTGACCTTCTCTACCTGAGCTGAGAAGTGGGTGCTCCCACATTCTCCCATGCATCATCCAATAATTTTTCATCCTATTTGGTGTGCTTTCCTCCCTCTCTAGAAGACATTGCCTGAGTGGATGTCTCCACTCCTGGATCCTATGCATGTGGCTGCTCCACCTCAATATGAGGCTCTTCAACCTTAGGGGATAAAAGCTCCCCATGTGCATGTAGCTCAATCTCCCTCTCAAGGGAAACTCTTATGGCTTTTTCCTCATTGAATTTGACATCCCTACGAACCACTGTCATCCTATTGGTAGACAAGTACACTCGATAGTTGTGAGGTGTATCAATGTACCCCACAAAATATCCCCAACTATGTTTTAGGCTCAAGCTTCTTTCTTGAATCAATCGTCACATCGAAATATACCGATGAACCAAAAATCTTGAAGTGACCAACATCTAGCCTTTTACTGGAATAAGCCTCCTTTGGTGTCTTCATCTTATGTATATGATGTAGGCTACAGTTCTGAACATAAACCGTTGTGTTACATGCCTCATGCCACAAGTGTACTGGTAGTCTCTGATCATGCAACATCGCCCTCACTACCCCTACTATTCTTTTTTTCTTCCTCTCAGCCACCAAATTCTACTAAGGATTATGGGGTGTCATCAATTCTCTTCATCATCAGTATTTCATGAAGAGCCACCCTTGGTGTTCCTCCCAATCTCCTCATGCATCAAATCCAACCATAGTTGCTCCTAATCTGGCAGCTTCTCCAACCATTGACAGAGTCCTGATAACTATGCCAACTCTTCAAGAGTCCTACAAGAGAAAGACTCACCATATCATCATCAACAACTGTAATTCCAACATGTTGGATTAAGGGGGCTTGACCCAGGTTCAAACTTGTTCGTGCCAATGAACAAACCCTAACTGCTGGCCCTTTCGACAAAAACCTACATATTGGAGGCTACAGTCTCACCTGAAGCATTATTGGGGGATGCTAGAACCAGGTTTTTCATTGAGAGACAGTGTGATAAGCAATTTCAAGCTCTAGTAGCTCATATTTGACTTCGAACAGATCGGTACCCTTATAGGGCTCACTATTGTAACTCATGTAAAATGCCTTCTAGACCTTTACGAAGGTCTCTGGTTAGTCTTTATAAACTCTAAATAGGCAAATTATCCACTTCTGTACATTAATTAATAACCCTAGATCTGCATTCGCACAGATTTATCCAATTCATTAGAAATCATAACAAAATTAACCCTTATCTTCATGAAAAAAGTTAATTAATTAAGTCATGCATAAATAGCATAGATTCAATAGTTTCACGCAACATTTATTCATTATTCCATATAAAATATATTAATAAGTGACAGATCACAACATAATCAGAATCAACAATAATGCTCAGATTGTAAGATAATTCTTCAAAATCAGTCTCTATTCATCTTCAACATTCATATCACAGACTCTTTTACCCTGCACACTTAGCTACAGGGGTCCGCACACTTAGTTGCAGAATTACCAAGGCCTCCTTCTCACTCAACTCTAGGAGCCTTCCCCTTTTTCCTAAGTACAGGAAGCAGAGCCTTCTTGCCTTAGCACTCGCCCAAAACAATGTCTATCTTGACCCCAAGTTATCAACTACTATTAGTTACCTCTTCTACACTTGGTATGACTCAAATATATAACATTCTTCAATACAATACCATGGTCCATAGACCATGGGTGAGTCTCAAACCTGACCTATTCACTTATCAAAGAAGGGGCTAAACCCCTTTGATTCCTATCTAGTTGTGCACTCTGCATCCACATTTCATGGAAACTTTACATCTTTTTACAAGAATTTTACAAAAATTCGGTTAACTAACCCCAAAACTGCCCTAGGTACCCTATCCCAATAGGCCCACAACACAAATATGGTGACTCGCTATCGAGTCACTTAGATGTCAGCTCAATCTTGCTACAGAGACCACCTAACTTGTCATGTAATACCGCAACTTCAGCAACGCTCTGTGTCGTGGCCTACTGCACTTCATCTACCAACTTCTCTGTTGTCGGGCCTTCCAATTCTAGGTGCATTATCCTCTGTGTTGGTTGTCGAACCTTTAACTTTTCCAAGAGTGGTAGAGTAATATGGCAAACTTCCTCTAGCCACGACTGTAATCTAGCCTTTAGAAGGGCCTCTTTTCTCTGTAATTCTTTCATTTGCACTTGTAGCTGGTTGCCTTCCTGTAACTTTGTAATGGGTTGTAGTGACATCAAAGTGCATGTAGTCACTCAGACCTCATCATACTGGCATTGTGTCTCTCTAACATTTGTGATCAACCTGTCCAAGTTCGGATCCTCCTACAAGTTCGTCCACAACTCCATTTCTTTTGTCGAACATCATTACACAGCCTGTCACTGTGGTATCCAATGTCTTCATATTCTCCTTGATTGACACTCAGCATTGCTCCCAAACCTCGAATGAGGTCGTTGGTTGTAACTTCAATTGTAGCTAGGATATCTTCATTTTGAAATCAAAAGTAACCCTACCAATCTCATCCTTTGATGCATGTACCACAATTAAAAATCTCCTTACCTTTCTGGTAGTTGTGGTATCCTCTTGGATGTTCAATTGTGGTACTGTCTTATTGCCCTTCTCTATCATTGTCTTCAGGCTTTGATTTCATGTATGCAGCTCCACCTTTTCCTTCAGTGCCTAAGCTTTCTCCACAAACATTTGTTCATTGTTGACCTTAAACTCACTTATGACTATGAGGGCACACTGCTCTCTGATTATCAGCTAATATGAAACCCCCTAATGAAATGCATGGAGGGTCTGAAGCTGTAGCGAGGGCAAGTTGATGCCCATGTCCCTCACTGTACCTAGCACAGCGTGGTCCTCCCCTGACTCTATGTGAACAAAACCTTCTCGTAAAGGTATGACTCTAAGGTCAAGAGGCCATTCGAGTTCCGCTACTGTCCCACTCCCTTGCACCAGGCTCTCTTGCACCCCGCTCGCCTGCCCGACGCTCACCTGAATCGTGTGAGTCTAGATCGGCAGCTCTCATAGATCCTTTTGGACGCTTCCCAATGTCTACATATACTATTTCTCAAACATTTGCCACAACTCTATTATTTTTTTCCTGATTGTGTCATCGATCTCATCAAGATCCCCCTCTATCAATATCATCAAATCGATGCACATATTCTTATCAGACTTATGACTTTCCCATTTCCCACCAGTCTACTCCTTTCCATACTTCTTCAAGGTGAAAGGAGCGCTCTACTTCTCTCTACCACCTCCTTCCTGCCCTGAAAGGAGTGCTCATTTGTGTGTTATGAAGCCTATTATTCAACTTCTACTATATCCAAGCATTCTTTCTTAGCATACTCTCTAGCAGCGTGTTCTTTGTCCGCCCGTTCTTTCTCCACAACTCTACCTTAGCAGTAGCTTCCTTCTTCTTCTGCTTAGTGACAGCTCATGTTGCCTTCTAAGCTACCTCTTTTCACTTCTGCGCAATAGGAATTTATTCACCTTTACTTGTACCCACACCAATTTTCTTGGGTTCGCGCCACTCTACTAGCCAACTCCCCACAATTGCCTGCACGTTCGTCTCAGATACCAAATATGGTAGCTTGTTCCAGAGGTGCTTTGGGTCCTTTCGTAGCTTGATTAAAACAGTGTGGAAATTGGCCTTGAACTCTGCGAAGGCCATCAATTGAGCAAAAAAAGTTGGGGACAACCTTCGCCTCTGAATGATAACCATTCAAAGGTCCATCTCCATTAAGATGCATAAAATTTTTAACTCCTTGATCCTTTCTAGATCCTTTGTGGCCGACAGCGGAGTGAACCTCGCTGCCTAGGGTAAATCTTATGGTTGCGGGGGAAACTAACTATCCTCCGCCAATCTCCAAGTTACTAAAATAATATACAGTAACAACCATGCATAGCGGAAGGGATTTCTCTCTTCCTGAGCTTCACATCAGTTCGTGAGGAGCTCCTTACACAAATACTTCACGCAATTGTATTGAACTCCCTTCATGCACTGGGAAGTTAGTGATACCACCAGCACTGGAACTTCTTCCGCGTGACATTTCCTCATGATTTTCCCTACAAGAATATGGTGGAAAAACTGCACCATCTGGTCTTGAATAAAGCAGATATAATATCCATGTGACTTCTTAACTAGCCCATATTCAGCCTTCATCTTGTCTTCTAACTCTTTCTGTCCTCTTTTCCCTCCAAACTCCTTGGCAAGGTCCACCCCTTTGTAGGGAAGATTTATGATTTGATGAATTAACATGTTTGTAATGGGGATGGGCTCCCCAAGTGATAATATGCCATCGTGCACTAGCGCAAGGAGCTGATGCACACACACTATTTTGATAGTTGACCTATGAAAATGCGATACGTAGAGAATGTGCAACAATCCCGCTTGCTCAAAACCTCCGAACCACTTCATGGGCTCCAACTGTGTAACCCCCATCTCCTCATAGTATATTTTTGTCATATACTTACTAGTCATCAAATGTGGAAACCTCTCATGGTCCTGGTGGTCCTAGTCCTCCATTTTCAGCACTAGAATGTGCACTAGTGTGGTGCCTTCAAATTCCACTTGTTTAGGCCACAGGGGTGTCGAAATAGTAAGTTTCCCAGAATCTGTGTCCTTGGTGACTTTGGTTTTTCCCTTCCACGGAGGGATACGCTCAAGAATCCATGATATAGGCTCGATCTCTTTGATGTCCAATTCCTCTACACCCTCATATTCTTCCTCCTCCAAATTGACCACTTTCTTTGGTTATTTATCTTTCTTCTCCTTCTATCACACCTCTTGGTTCTTCCTTGGTGAATGTATCGCCGACACCAACTTCTTTTGATTTTCCTTTGTGGCTGATTTCTTCAGCCTAGGTGACCTCGACATGGTAGGCATAGGGGTTGTAGCTTCCATACTTAAAATTTTCGGGCCCGGCGTGTCAAAAACGACAACTTTGGAACTTACAGATTTTGTGGGGTTTGTAGCAGTCATTCGTTCTATTAACAACTCTCGAGCTTCTCCAGAAAATTTTGCGAATGAGGGGTGCATCATGAAATCCTCCCATAATTGATGACTCATAAGCTTCAAACAACAAAGTGCCTAGACAAATCTCAAAATGCAAAGTGTTCTTCAGCAGGCCAACATGCTCAATTTATAGAAGGTTTTGAATTCAAATCCTACCATTCCCCCAAAATTTTGATCATAAATGCATGTTTGGCAGCAGATATCCAAATATATTCACCATAAATGGTTCCTACCCGCTCCTCTTAAGTGGTCTTTTGCCATCAAATCATGAATAGTAACTCTAATAGCTACTTGTGGACCCATTTGCATGGCATCATCCTCCATGGCACAACTCATCCAACACAACTCATCTAGTGCAGCTTCACCTATCGCACCCCAATCGATTGTCACACAGCCTTCCTACCATGTTCTTCACTTAGTCGGGCAGTGTATTTTATAGTCCGTCAATCCCTTGCAGTTTCCTGGATTACTAACTCTCTCTTGCTTACATATAGTCATTGCGTAGGGGCAGGATCTCGTGTGTACATCTTCATCCTACTTCCATTCAATTTTCCAGGGAATGGTTCTCCATTCAACTTCACGAGCTGAATTGTGCCACCATCTGTGATCTCCTTAATAACATATGGTCCCAAATAGTTCACTTGAAATTTTACTGGAAATTTCGTGAGCTTGTTGTCATATAACAACACTAAATCATCTACCTTGAACGTGTGCAACTTAATATGCTAATCATGCCATGCCTTCTCACATTCCTTTCGTACTTGTTGGTGAAATCCTACAAGAAAGCAACCTTCTTCTAATTCCATGAGCTACCCGAGCCATTCCTTCAAGGTCTCGCGATTTTCCATCTCTGTCAGTGTTGCAATACGTAAACTTGGGAGCATTATGGCTTCAATTCCATAGACCAACCTAAATGGCATTTGACCTATCAACTTCTTGCAGGTCATCCTATAAGCCAAAAAAACAATAGGTACACAAATGCCCTAGTCATTTCACTACACGTTATAGACCTTCATCGATGCATGCTCCAAAACCTTGTTAAAATATTCTAGCATTCCATTCACCTATGGGTGATAGGGCATGCACTTCTAATGATACACCTAGAATTATTCAAGAATCACGCTAATCGTCTCATTCAAAAAATGCATACCCCTATCACTCATCAAAATCTGTGGGAATCAAAACCTTCTTAAGACATATTCAAACAAAAACTTCACTGCAGTGGCTGATGTACAATCCTTCACTAGTTGCATTTCCTCCCATCTAGTTAAGTACTATTTTGCAGTAATGATGTATTTTGCACCCGTCTTCTTACTTGGTGGTTGTATTGGAACTATAAAGTCAATGGCCCACATATCAAATACCTGTAATGAAACTTGAGGATTTAAAGGCAATTCATCCCTTCACGAAGGCTTCCCCGTACTTTGGCAAGCATCGCACACCTTGCAGTATGCCGTAGAATTCTTGTGTAATGTTGGACACCATATCCCAACGCATAAAATATTTTGCACGGTCACTTTCTCTGCATAGTGACCTCCTTCCACTCCTCCATGGGATTTAGCTAGGATACTAACATGTTCAAACTCTGCAACATACCTTCACAATATCTCATTCGTTCCCATCTTATACGAATGACCCGCAATCATTGAAAAATTCGTAGTGTGAACTACTAACTCCTTCTTTTGTTGAGTGGAATAACCTTCCAGATCTGTTTCCACTGTTAAAAATTGAATGATATCAGTGAAATGATCATCCGCAACGTGCACCGTAAATGGCTATGCATTCGACAATCCTTCCTCCAAACTACTTGGTTCTTCACCTATTTCAATCCGTGAAAGATGGTCTGAACCTGCATTTAGTCTTCCAAGATTCACGATCATTTTAAAGTCATACTCTTGGAACAATAGTAACCATCGGCATATCTTCCCCTCCAACAGAGGCTTATTGACCAGGTACTTTAGTGGGGAGTGATCTGTATACATTTCAAAGTGTCCACCCAACAAATAATGTCTGAACTTCTGTAACGTGTAGACCATTGCCAACCCTTCGCACTGTGTAGTGGAGTAATTCCTCTGAGATTTGGATAAAATTTTGCTTGTGAAAGCTATTAGTCGATCAACCTCTCCTTTAACTTCCTGTGTTAATACATCTCCTAGTGCTATACAAGATGCATCTACATTCAAATGGAACTCCTTCTTCTAGTTCGAAAACACCAAAATAGGAATTGTCACCATATTTTCCTTCAAGACATCCAAGTTGCATTGATAGTCTTCATCGTAGCGAAACATCGCATATTTTTTTAACAATTTCTCCATCAGCGCGGTTATCTAGGCATATGCCTTGATAAAATTCCTATAATACCCATTGTGCCCTAATGTCGCACGCAATTGTTTCACATTCCTTAGAGCTTCCAAATTCACAATTACGGTGATCTTCATAGGGTCCACCATCAATCCTTGCTTACATATGACATGGCTAAGCAAAATCCCAAAGGGCACACATAATATCCATTTCTTCAAGTTCAGCGCAATCTGATACCTTTGACAGGTATCCAGAATTAGGTGCAGACTCACAACATGGCACTTCACCAACCCAAACATAGTCCAATCATCAAAATATACCTCCAGATAATTTATGAATAAACTCCTTGAACGTCATGATCACTACCCAAGAAAATATTACAGGCGCATTCTTCAATCCGAATGGCATAACTATATATTGAAATCAACCCCACTCAATCGTGAAGGTTTTTTTACTTCAATCTTCCAGCATGATCGTTACTTGATGATATCCCAAAAAACAATCAATAAAAGAATATGCCTCTTGTCTACCAACATTATCTAACACTTCTTCAGTAAACAATGTTGGAAACGGATGATTCATGCATGCATCATCTTCAACTTTGACTTTGTGTCGTCCTTTTGTTTCTCGAATAGTAATATTTTGTGGTCATCCTCTTCTTCTTTAGTAGTCACATTATAACATTCCAACGCATGGCACAATTGTGTACTCCAATCCGGTTGAGTCCATTCTAATGGTTCCTTCGATGTTCTAAACATAGTTTCTTTTATCTCTTGTAGTACCTCATCACCGCTCTCAAACTTGTCCTCAAAGTTGAAGGTCAATAGGAAACTCTCCCTTAATATGTCCCATTCAGAAGTCCCATGGTGAAGCTCCATCTCCAAATGCTAGTTCATTGGGATGGTATCTAAGGTATGAGAGAAAATATGCACCCATTTTGGTTGTGGTTCTGCTCCCTAGGCCTTAGTCCATCATGCCAAATGATTGCACGGATCATCCTTCCCACTTTATTTTTTTGTCGTTCTAGTATTAACATACCCAAACCTCAACTTCATCAGTCTCCTGTATTCTTTCCATCCAATAAAGTTCTCCTTGTGCGTACCCCACCAATGGGTAGGTGTAGCACGCAATGCCAACTCCAGTGCCTAGAACCAATGCTCTTTCAGTACTTCTCCTTAAAATTCATCTAAAAATAGTTCCACATTAGTCAAACCATCATAATGCAGAATATTTGTTACCTCATTCGAGACACACCACATTGACTTGGTCATCATATTGCAGCAGAGCATAGATACTTCATGCATCCAATTATGCTAGTGTTAAAGTTCTTCATTTGAATATGAGTTGTAGGAGCTATCCCTATCCCACGCAATTCATCCATCAGTTATAGGATTGATCCAATCCTCGTCTTGCATTATTATCCTGTATATTTGATCTAGATCATCATCATTCTCTGAATCTACTTCTTCCTTCACAGTTCTGGGATCATCATTAGTAATAGATAAATAAAATTTTGAACAAAAAGCATATGGACTATACCTTTCTTGCTTCCTTCTTTCTTGAATTGATCTTCTCACAACCATAGTTTGTAGCTCTTCATCTTTTGATTCCTCTTCTGTTGTAGATTTTGATTCTTCCTCCTTTAGCTCAAACTCTATCTTCTCAGGTTCCTTTGATGGGACTTCATGTTTAATAACATTTTTCACCTCTCTGAACACCACATCTCAGTTGTACACAACATTCCTTGTTACTGGGTTCCAAATCTTATAACCTTTTAAACCATCCTTATACCCAATAGAAATGCACTTTTCAGATTTACTGTCCAACTTTGTTATTTTCTCCTTTGGAACATGTACATATGCATCACATCCAAATACCCTCAAATGTGAAAGGGAGGGTTTCTTACCAGTCCATACCTTTTGTGGAGTCTTATCCTCCAACACTGATGAAGGTGATTTGTTGACTAGGTAGCATGTTGTCTCCACTACCTCTACCGAGAATTCCTGTCCTAACCCAACATCACTGAGCATGATTCTTGCCCTTTCCATCAACATCTTGTTCATTCTGTCTGCAACTCCATTTTTCTCAGGTGTGTATGGAGTAGTCTTCTGTCATGCTATACCACACTTCTTACATAATTCTTCAAATTCCTTGGTGCAAAGCTCTCCACCGTTATCTATCCTCAACACCTTTATCTTCTTCTCTGTCTAGTTTTCCACCAAAGCCTTAAATTATTTAAACCTGTCCAAGACTTCATATTTCTTCTTGAGGAAATATATCCATGTGTTCCTTCAGAATTGATCTATAAATGATACATAGTACACAAACTTACCCAGTGATGGAATTTTCAGAGGTCAAAACACACCATTGAGCACAAGCTCTAATATTTGTTTCACCTTCTTACCACCAGAGCATAAACTCACTCGATTTTGCTTCCCATATACACAATTTTTACAGAAATTAAAATCTAGAGATCTATTAGTCATACCTTCTACCAACCTTTACCGTGAATTATTCAAAGGACCTTCTCTCCACTATGTCCAAGCCTTTGATGCCATAGCATAGTCTTTTCTCCAGAGACCACTAGATTTTCTGCTCCACTTTCAGGAAGCACATAATTGTTCCACCCATCAATAACAATGCTACCTTGCAACTTGTCGAGAGTTTCAATTCGAACTCCCTACATCAATAGAAGTGCTCCCCAAACCATCTTGTAGGTATCTTTCTCGAACACTCTTTTTAACCTGCATCATTGAGCTTTCTTACAGAAATCAGATTTATGGCCAATGCAGGAATATGCAAAATACCAGGAAGTGTTCTAACCCTTCCACCTTGTAAATTCAACTTTACTTTTCTCTGACCAACAATTATAGCCTTCCTATCATCCCCTAAGAAGACATCATCACCATCGTATTTATCATACTCATAGAACCACTCTCTATGGCGAGTGAAGTAAAAGGATGCACCTGAGTCAATCAACCATGCCTCATGATATACATGTGTACTTGGAGATGCCAAGTACACATCCCCACCTTCATTTGAGGTGGTTTTCGCCTCTGCAGAAGGAGCATCATCAGATCCCTTTCCTTTCTTGGGAGCTTTAGATTTATAGTCCCTTTCATAGTTCCCTTCCTTTCCGCATTTCTAGCAAACCACCTTGACATGTTTTCCTGGAGATTTAGATCTCCCTGTAGATTTAGATATTCCACTCGACGACTTATTTTTGTTTCTGTTGTGGGGCCGTCCTCGTACAGACAAGGCATCACCATTCTGGCTCTCCATATTTTTTCGTCTCACCTCCTCTATCAGCAATGATGAGACTATTTTATAAAACTACAAGGAAGTTTTATTGCTACCTACTGAAATAACTAAACTATCCTATGAATCTCATAGAGAACACAACAAACTGATGCACTTATCTTCATCTGAAATTTTAATATCAACAGTTAATCACCTACTTACAACAGTATTAAATTAATTCAGATGCTCTGTCACCGAGTCTCCATATTTAATCCTTAGGTTATACAACTTTTTTCGTAGGAACAGTTTATTCACCAGAGACTGAGATTGGTACAAAGTCCCTAACTTGATCCACAAAGCCTTAGTTGTAGCTTCCCCTGATACATTTAGCAATACTGAATCTAAGACACACAATAGTATTGTGCTCTTTGCCTTCCGATCCAACTTATTCCATTATTCATTGGACAGTCCCGTTGGTTTACTACCTAGATCTACCACGATCCACTAATCTTTATCTACCAACAGATCCTCCATATTGAGTTTCCATAACTCAAAAATATGCCCATTAAATTTCTCGTTCTCTATCTCTCCACTGCTGACCATCTTCTTTCACCACCATAATTGATCTCGTAGGTCTCCCACTGAACAGGGTGTACCACAAGCCCGAACGAAACCCCTCAGCAACAAAGGCGTCCCCTTGAAGCCAAAATAACTCTCATACCAAATGTAGGTTTTAACCCCATACATAAATTACCTGTATACGAATTCTAAAACACAAAAAATAAACAATGTGAGATCATAACACATAAAACACATATACACAGAGATTTTCCCTTGGATCCCAAAACCAGGACTACCAGATTGATTTTTCTTTATGTTCCTTTCAATGTTACAATACATATATATACATGCCGAAGAATCCAATACCATAGACCGAAAACCATCGCGCCCAAAACCATGTATGAAAACGATGCACAAAACCATAGGTAGGTTCGCCCACCTAATATAGGGTCCAAAAAAAATTTCCTCGGGGCGCTGCCCTGGACCCCATAGAGGGGGGATATATGCACCCCTTAAACCCCTTGGATAGGGCAGGTTGTGCAATCAGTGGAACGAAGAGGTCGCTCTGTCGCCCCTCTAACCCCCTGGTTAACTAGGGGAGCTAGTCATGGAAAGAATATAATACAACCCAACAAACACCTCTAGTATACTCAATTCAACTGCAATACCATGTAGAAAATCCTATAGATTCACAAGCTCATGCAATTTACTAAAGCACAGGACAAGAATATACTTCTACTTTCAACCAGTGGAAGCCAATAGATCAATGAAAACAATAGGAACAAGAAGAAGATAAATCAATGACACGTAACACAATATGTATCTAGGAAAAGCCACTTCTCAAAACCCCACTATTTGTATTGCAATTATAAAAAATATGAGTGAAGATACAAAGCTTGTTCTCTCTACAATAATTTTGCACAACTATGCTCAACTCTCTCAGCTCACAAGCTGGCTCTTAGCCAACATTTAGTCTCTTCAATAGCTCTCCAAGCTTATGAGAAGAGTCTTTGGTGAAAATCACATCATAATTCATTTGTCATATCTTGCATAATTCCTAGGATGAATAACCCATATTTAAACGGAATTCATTCTTCCAAAACTGCGCAATCCAAACATAGGATCAATCTCTAATGCATGCATGATATTTACACTCCAGTAAATAATACCGCTGATAGTACACAGTCCCTGCACTCTAGTCTCTACTGGGACTTTCTCTGAACTGACATACATGAGTTTCTCATTAGGGAATCTTCAGTTAATTTGAGTAGCACTAGTGGATGCATTAGTGCACCAACTGACTGTTAGTCCTCTATTAGTTCCAAAAACAATTTAGAACTAATTTAATTGAACTTAACGCAATAAACTGAGTGATATAATTTCCAAGTCAATACTCATACTGGACCCCTAAAACTTAGCGAGAACATATACATGATGACAAAAAGAAATCGAACTCAAAATTCCTATGCTAATTAAGTTAATTAAACTTAGTTAATTATTTACAAGTTGCTATGAGTATAGAGTTCGATTTTAATTCTCAGTGTAATTCAAGGACAAATTAAACTAAAATTTCTTCTTTCCATTTCTTAACAAATAATAATGATAATAACAAAGGAGAGGTAACATATAAAATATTTGATTCTACACCTAACCAATCATACATTATGTTACATATTCCTAAAAGTCATTAACAAGAACTCATAAACAAATATATCCTTAGACCTATTGACCCTATTCTTAAACGTTTTTGTGATGTAATAGGGAAGCTATTACATGAAATTATCTTTGACTATTTTGGATCAACGTCACTTGATGTTCATGTGCAATTTTCCCAACCTTCTGTTTATGGTGATGAATTGAATCATGAGTTTAGTTCTTGTCTTGAACATACTTTATCTATTTTTAATACTTGTCAGAATAAGGGCTATGATAACTTAATTGAATCAACATCTTTGCAATCTATTTATGATAACTATGAGGAAAATGAATCTATAAATGAAAATGAAGTTAAACATATCAATTCTTTCTTTCCATCTCCTCCTACTTATTATAGCTATAACCGATGTGATAGCTTACAAGATAATTATGATTTAAATTTACATTTTTCTAAATAGAAATCTTATAATGAGAAAAATGCATTTTATCCTGTTTCTAATGATGATACTTTCTCTAAGAATTTTGAGGTTGTTGCATCATATAATGACAAACATGTTTTCCATTTACAATCTCTTTCGCAACATACTAAAGAATTGGATCATAATACTACAAGATTTAATTTAAAATATGAAGGATACTCTTTATCTATTTTAAATCATGAATCTGAATAATGTTGTGGGAATAACTCTATCACCATTTAGGAAAGCAACAAGAAGCCCTCCTATGAAATAATTGTTAAAAATTCTACACTTGAAAACTTTGAGCATTTAAATTTTCAAACAGGATATCATGACTTTCTGGAGGAATGGATGAATGAGGTTTTTAAAATAACATTAATCTCATTCCTCTTTTACTACCACTCTCTTCTAGGAAGCATGTTAGTTGATGAAACTTACTATTTGTTTCCTATATTGTATTTTCTCTTCTAGGAAGCATGTTAGTTGATGAAACTTACTATTTGTTTCCTATATTGTAATTTTTGTTAAGAATGAAGCCCAGTGTTAGGAAGTCTTCCATTGACAAGTTTTATGCTTAGTTACATCATATTTTCAATTTATTTGAGAAAATTTTTCATTGAAACACATTTTATATAAATAACGTACATAAATAAACCATTTTATGCTTCTTAGGATTGTAATGAATAAATATGAAGTCTTTTAAATCTTGAAGAGTCTTTATGTGATCAAAGTAGAATGCAATACACATATATGAGTCTTTATTACGAACCATATTAATGAGATTTTTCAATACATATTTAAAGACTTGGTTTGTAAATCATGTTTGAGGGGTAACAATCTTTAAAGGGATCAGATCTTAGTTTCTCAGTAATGTGACCTTCATATTGAACATTCTTCGCCACATCTCTCTTTCATACTATTTACACATAAATACTAAGGGGTATCATTATATCATAAGGAGTAGTCTTCTGTCATGCTATACCACACTTCTTACATAATTCTTCAAATTCCTTGGTGCAAAGCTCTCCACCGTTATCTATCCTCAACACCTTTATCTTCTTCTCTGTCTAGTTTTCCACCAAAGCCTTAAATTATTTAAACCTGTCCAAGACTTCATATTTCTTCTTGAGGAAATATATCCATGTGTTCCTTCAGAATTGATCTATAAATGATACATAGTACACAAACTTACCCAGTGATGGAATTTTCAGAGGTCAAAACACACCATTGAGCACAAGCTCTAATATTTGTTTCACCTTCTTACCACCAGAGCATAAACTCACTCGATTTTGCTTCCCATATACACAATTTTTACAGAAATTAAAATCTAGAGATCTAGTAGTCATACCTTCTACCAACCTTTACCGTGAATTATTCAAAGGCCCTTCTCTCCACTATGTCCAAGCCTTTGATGCCATAGCATAGTCTTTTCTCCAGAGACCACTAGATTTTCTGCTCCACTTTCAGGAAGCACATAATTGTTCCACCCATCAATAACAATGCTACCTTGCAACTTGTCGAGAGTTTCAATTCGAACTCCCTACATCAATAGAAGTGCTCCCCAAACCATCTTGTAGGTATCTTTCTCAAACACTCTTTTTAACCTGCATCATTGAGCTTTCTTACAAAAATCAGATTTCTGGCCAATGCAGGAATATGCAAAATACCAGGAAGTGTTCTAACCCTTCCACCTTGTAAATTCAACTTTACTTTTCTCTGACCAACAATTATAGCCTTCCTATCATCCCCTAAGAAGACATCATCACCATCGTATTTATCATACTCATAGAACCACTCTCTATGGCGAGTGAAGTAAAAGGATGCACCTGAGTCAATCAACCATGCCTCATGATATACATGTGTACTTGGAGATACCAAGTACACATCCCCACCTTCATCTGAGGTGGTTTTCGCCTCTGCAGAAGGAGCATGATCAGATCCCTTTCCTTTCTTGGGAGCTTTAGATTTATAGTCCCTTTCATAGTTCCCTTCCTTTCCGCATTTCTGGCAAACCACCTTGACATGTTTTCCTGGAGATTTAGATCTCCCTGTAGATTTAGATATTCCACTTGACGACTTATTTTTGTTTCTGTTGTGGGGCCGTCCTCGTACAGACAAGGCATCACCATTCTGGCTCTCCATATTTTTTCGTCTCATCTCCTCTATCAGCAATGATGAGACTATTTTATCAAACTACAAGGAAGTTTTATTGCTACCTACTGAAATAACTAAACTATCCTATGAATCTCATAGAGAACACAACAAACTGATGCACTTATCTTCATCTGAAATTTTAATATCAACAGTTAATCACCTACTTACAACAGTATTAAATTAATTCAGATGCTCTGTCACCGAGTCTCCATATTTAATCCTTAGGTTATACAACTTTTTTCGTAGGAACAGTTTATTCACCAGAGACTGAGATTGGTACAAAGTCCCTAACTTGATCCACAAAGCCTTAGTTGTAGCTTCCCCTGATACATTTAGCAATACTGAATCTAAGACACACAATAGTATTGTGCTCTTTGCCTTCCGATCCAACTTATTCCATTATTCATTGGACAGTCCCGTTGGTTTACTACCTAGATCTACCACGATCCACTAATCTTTATCTACCAACAGATCCTCCATATTGAGTTTCCATAACTCAAAAATCTGCCCATTAAATTTCTCGTTCTGTATCTCTCCACTGCTGACCATCTTCTTTCACCACCATAATTGATCTCGTAGGTCTCCCACTGAACAGGGTGTACCACAAGCCCGAACGAAACCCCTCAGCAACAAAGGCATCCCCTTGAAGCCAAAATAACTCTCATACCAAATGTAGGTTTTAACCCCATACATAAATTACCTGTATACGAATTCTAAAACACAAAAAATAAACAATGTGAGATCATAACACATAAAACACATATACACAGAGATTTTCCCTTGGATCCCAAAACCAGGACTACCAGATTGATTCTTCTTTATGTTCCTTTCAATGTTACAATACATATATATACATGCCGAAGAATCCAATACCATAGACCGAAAACCATCGCGCCCAAAACCATGTATGAAAACGATGCACAAAACCATAGGTAGGTTCGCCCACCTAATATAGGGTCCAAAAAAAATTTCCTCGGGGCGCTGCCCTGGACCCCATAGAGGGGGGATATATGCACCCCTTAAACCCCTTGGATAGGGCAGGTTGTGCAATCAGTGGAACGAAGAGGTCGCTCTGTCGCCCCTCTAAACCCCTGGTTAACTAGGGGAGCTAGTCATGGAAAGAATATAATACAACCCAACAAACACCTCTAGTATACTCAATTCAACTGCAATACCATGTAGAAAATCCTATAGATTCACAAGCTCATGCAATTTACTAAAGCACAGGACAAGAATATACTTCTACTTTCAACCAGTGGAAGCCAATAGATCAATGAAAACAATAGGAACAACAAGAAGATAAATCAATGACACGTAACACAATATGTATATAGGAAAAGCCACTTCTCAAAACCCCACTATTTGTATTGCAATTATAAAAAATATGAATGAAGATACAAAGCTTGTTCTCTCTACAATAATTTCGCACAACTATGCTCAACTCTCTCAGCTCACAAGCTGGCTCTTAACCAACATTTAGTCTCTTCAATAGCTCTCCAAGCTTATGAGAAGAGTCTTTGGTGAAAATCACATCATAATTCATTTGTCATATCTTGCATAATTCCTAGGATGAATAACCCATATTTAAACGGAATTCATTCTTCCAAAACTGCGCAATCCAAACATAGGATCAATCTCTAATGCATGCATGATATTTACACTCCAGTAAATAATACCGCTGATAGTACACAGTCCCTGCACTCCAGTCTCTACTGGGACTTTCTCTGAACTGACATACATGAGTTTCTCATTAGGGAATCTTCAGTTAATTTGAGTAGCACTAGTGGATGCATTAGTGCACCAACTGACTGTTAGTCCTCTATTAGTTCCAAAAACAATTTAGAACTAATTTAATTGAACTTAACGCAATAAACTGAGTGATATAATTTCCAAGTCAATACTCATACTGGACCCCTAAAACTTAGCGAGAACATATACATGATGACAAAAATAAATCGAACTCAAAATTCCTATGCTAATTAAGTTAATTAAACTTAGTTAACTATTTACAAGTTGCTATGAGTATAGAGTTCGATTTTAATTCTCAGTGTAATTCAAGGACAAATTAAACTAAAATTTCTTCTTTCCATTTCTTAACAAATAATAATGATAATAACAAAGGAGAGGTAACATATAAAATATTTGATTCTACACCTAACCAATCATACATTATGTTACATATTCCTAAAAGTCATTAACAAGAACTCATAAACAAATATATCCTTAGACCTATTGACCCTATTCTTAAACGTTTTTGTGATGTAATAGGGAAGCTATTACATGAAATTATCTTTGACTATTTTGGATCAACGTCACTTGATGTTCATGTGCAATTTTCCCAACCTTCTGTTTATGGTGATGAATTGAATCATGAGTTTAGTTCTTGTCTTGAACATACTTTATCTATTTTTAATACTTGTCAGAATAAGGGCTATGATAACTTAATTGAATCAACATCTTTGCAATCTATTTATGATAACTATGAGGAAAATGAATCTATAAATGAAAATGAAGTTAAACATATCAATTCTTTCTTTCCATCTCCTCCTACTTATTATAGCTATAACCGATGTGATAGCTTACAAGATAATTATGATTTAAATTTACATTTTTCTAAATAGAAATCTTATAATGAGAAAAATGCATTTTATCCTGTTTCTAATGATGATACTTTCTCTAAGAATTTTGAAGTTGTTGCATCATATAATGACAAACATGTTTTCCATTTACAATCTCTTTCGCAACATACCAAAGAATTGGATCATAATACTACAAGATTTAATTTAAAATATGAAGGATACTCTTTATCTATTTTAAATCATGAATCTGAATAATGTTGTGGGAATAACTCTATCACCATTTAGGAAAGCAACAAGAAGCCCTCCTATGAAATAATTGTTAAAAATTCTGCACTTGAAAACTTTGAGCATTTAAATTTTCAAACAGGATATCATGACTTTCTGGAGGAATGGATGAATGAGGTTTTTAAAATAACATTAATCTCATTCCTCTTTTACTACCACTCTCTTCTAGGAAGCATGTTAGTTGATGAAACTTACTATTTGTTTCCTATATTGTATTTTCTCTTCTAGGAAGCATGTTAGTTGATGAAACTTACTATTTGTTTCCTATATTGTATTTTTTGTTAAGAATGAAGCCCAGTGTTAGGAAGTCTTCCATTGACAAGTTTTATGCTTAGTTACATCATATTTTCAATTTATTTGAGAAAATTTTTCATTGAAACACATTTTATATAAATAACGTACATAAATAAACCATTTTATGCTTCTTAGGATTGTAATGAATAAATATGAAGTCTTTTAAATCTTGAAGAGTCTTTATGTGATCAAAGTAGAATGCAATACACATATATGAGTCTTTATTACGAACCATATTAATGAGATTTTTCAATACATATTTAAAGACTTGGTTTGTAAATCATGTTTGAGGGGTAACAATCTTTAAAGGGATCAGATCTTAGTTTCTCAGTAATGTGACCTTCATATTGAACATTCTTCGCCACATCTCTCTTTCATACTATTTACACATAAATACTAAGGGGTATCATTATATCATAAGGAGTAGTCTTCTGTCATGCTATACCACACTTCTTACATAATTCTTCAAATTCCTTGGTGCAAAGCTCTCCACCGTTATCTATCCTCAACACCTTTATCTTCTTCTCTGTCTAGTTTTCCACCAAAGCCTTAAATTATTTAAACCTGTCCAAGACTTCATATTTCTTCTTGAGGAAATATATCCATGTGTTCCTTCAGAATTGATCTATAAATGATACATAGTACACAAACTTACCCAGTGATGGAATTTTCAGAGGTCAAAACACACCATTGAGCACAAGCTCTAATATTTGTTTCACCTTCTTACCACCAGAGCATAAACTCACTCGATTTTGCTTCCCATATACACAATTTTTACAGAAATTAAAATCTAGAGATCTATTAGTCATACCTTCTACCAACCTTTACCGTGAATTATTCAAAGGCCCTTCTCTCCACTATGTCCAAGCCTTTGATGCCATAGCATAGTCTTTTCTCCAGAGACCACTAGATTTTCTGCTCCACTTTCAGGAAGCACATAATTGTTCCACCCATCAATAACAATGCTACCTTGCAACTTGTCGAGAGTTTCAATTCGAACTCCCTACATCAATAGAAGTGCTCCCCAAACCATCTTGTAGGTATCTTTCTCGAACACTCTTTTTAACCTGCATCATTGAGCTTTCTTACAGAAATCAGATTTATGGCCAATGCAGGAATATGCAAAATACCAGGAAGTGTTCTAACCCTTCCACCTTGTAAATTCAACTTTACTTTTCTCTGACCAACAATTATAGCCTTCCTATCATCCCCTAAGAAGACATCATCACCATCGTATTTATCATACTCATAGAACCACTCTCTATGGCGAGTGAAGTAAAAGGATGCACCTGAGTCAATCAACCATGCCTCATGATATACATGTGTACTTGGAGATGCCAAGTACACATCCCCACCTTCATTTGAGGTGGTTTTCGCCTCTGCAGAAGGAGCATCATCAGATCCCTTTCCTTTCTTGGGAGCTTTAGATTTATAGTCCCTTTCATAGTTCCCTTCCTTTCCGCATTTCTAGCAAACCACCTTGACATGTTTTCCTGGAGATTTAGATCTCCCTGTAGATTTAGATATTCCACTCGACGACTTATTTTTGTTTCTGTTGTGGGGCCGTCCTCGTACAGACAAGGCATCACCATTCTGGCTCTCCATATTTTTTCGTCTCATCTCCTTTATCAGCAATGATGAGACTATTTTATCAAACTACAAGGAAGTTTTATTGCTACCTACTGAAATAACTAAACTATCCTATGAATCTCATAGAGAACACAACAAACTGATGCACTTATCTTCATCTGAAATTTTAATATCAACAGTTAATCACCTACTTACAACAGTATTAAATTAATTCAGATGCTCTGTCACCGAGTCTCCATATTTAATCCTTAGGTTATACAACTTTTTTCGTAGGAACAGTTTATTCACCAGAGACTGAGATTGGTACAAAGTCCCTAACTTGATCCACAAAGCCTTAGTTGTAGCTTCCCCTGATACATTTAGCAATACTGAATCTAAGACACACAATAGTATTGTGCTCTTTGCCTTCCGATCCAACTTATTCCATTATTCATTGGACAGTCCCGTTGGTTTACTACCTAGATCTACCACGATCCACTAATCTTTATCTACCAACAGATCCTCCATATTGAGTTTCCATAACTCAAAAATCTGCCCATTAAATTTCTCGTTCTGTATCTCTCCACTGCTGACCATCTTCTTTCACCACCATAATTGATCTCGTAGGTCTCCCACTGAACAGGGTGTACCACAAGCCCGAACGAAACCCCTCAGCAACAAAGGCATCCCCTTGAAGCCAAAATAACTCTCATACCAAATGTAGGTTTTAACCCCATACATAAATTACCTGTATACGAATTCTAAAACACAAAAAATAAACAATGTGAGATCATAACACATAAAACACATATACACAGAGATTTTCCCTTGGATCCCAAAACCAGGACTACCAGATTGATTTTTCTTTATGTTCCTTTCAATGTTACAATACATATATATACATGCCGAAGAATCCAATACCATAGACCGAAAACCATCGCGCCCAAAACCATGTATGAAAATGATGCACAAAACCATAGGTAGGTTCGCCCACCTAATATAGGGTCCAAAAAAAATTTCCTCGGGGCGCTGCCCTGGACCCCATAGAGGGGGGATATATGCACCCCTTAAACCCCTTGGATAGGGCAGGTTGTGCAATCAGTGGAACGAAGAGGTCGCTCTGTCGCCCCTCTAGCCCCCTGGTTAACTAGGGGAGCTAGTCATGGAAAGAATATAATACAACCCAACAAACACTAGTATACTCAATTCAACTGCAATACCATGTAGAAAATCCTATAGATTCACAAGCTCATGCAATTTACTAAAGCACAGGACAAGAATATACTTCTACTTTCAACCAGTGGAAGCCAATAGATCAATGAAAACAATAGGAACAAGAAGAAGATAAATCAATGACACGTAACACAATATGTATCTAGGAAAAGCCACTTCTCCAAACCCCACTATTTGTATTGCAATTATAAAAAATATGAGTGAAGATACAAAGCTTGTTCTCTCTACAATAATTTCGCACAACTATGCTCAACTCTCTCAGCTCACAAGCTGGCTCTTAGCCAACATTTAGTCTCTTCAATAGCTCTCCAAGCTTATGAGAAGAGTCTTTGGTGAAAATCACATCATAATTCATTTGTCATATCTTGCATAATTCCTAGGATGAATAACCCATATTTAAACGGAATTCATTCTTCCAAAACTGCGCAATCCAAACATAGGATCAATCTCTAATGCATGCATGATATTTACACTCCAGTAAATAATACCGCTGATAGTACACAGTCCCTGCACTCTAGTCTCTACTGGGACTTTCTCTGAACTGACATACATGAGTTTCTCATTAGGGAATCTTCAGTTAATTTGAGTAGCACTAGTGGATGCATTAGTGCACCAACTGACTGTTAGTCCTCTATTAGTTCCAAAAACAATTTAGAACTAATTTAATTGAACTTAACGCAATAAACTGAGTGATATAATTTCCAAGTCAATACTCATACTGGACCCCTAAAACTTAGCGAGAACATATACATGATGACAAAAAGAAATCGAACTCAAAATTCCTATGCTAATTAAGTTAATTAAACTTAGTTAATTATTTACAAGTTGCTATGAGTATAGAGTTCGATTTTAATTCTCAGTGTAATTCAAGGACAAATTAAACTAAAATTTCTTCTTTCCATTTCTTAACAAATAATAATGATAATAACAAAGGAGAGGTAACATATAAAATATTTGATTCTACACCTAACCAATCATACATTATGTTACATATTCCTAAAAGTCATTAACAAGAACTCATAAACAAATATATCCTTAGACCTATTGACCCTATTCTTAAACGTTTTTGTGATGTAATAGGGAAGCTATTACATGAAATTATCTTTGACTATTTTGGATCAACGTCACTTGATGTTCATGTGCAATTTTCCCAACCTTCTGTTTATGGTGATGAATTGAATCATGAGTTTAGTTCTTGTCTTGAACATACTTTATCTATTTTTAATACTTGTCAGAATAAGGGCTATGATAACTTAATTGAATCAACATCTTTGCAATCTATTTATGATAACTATGAGGAAAATGAATCTATAAATGAAAATGAAGTTAAACATATCAATTCTTTCTTTCCATCTCCTCCTACTTATTATAGCTATAACCGATGTGATAGCTTACAAGATAATTATGATTTAAATTTACATTTTTCTAAATAGAAATCTTATAATGAGAAAAATGCATTTTATCCTGTTTCTAATGATGATACTTTCTCTAAGAATTTTGAGGTTGTTGCATCATATAATGACAAACATGTTTTCCATTTACAATCTCTTTCGCAACATACTAAAGAATTGGATCATAATACTACAAGATTTAATTTAAAATATGAAGGATACTCTTTATCTATTTTAAATCATGAATCTGAATAATGTTGTGGGAATAACTCTATCACCATTTAGGAAAGCAACAAGAAGCCCTCCTATGAAATAATTGTTAAAAATTCTACACTTGAAAACTTTGAGCATTTAAATTTTCAAACAGGATATCATGACTTTCTGGAGGAATGGATGAATGAGGTTTTTAAAATAACATTAATCTCATTCCTCTTTTACTACCACTCTCTTCTAGGAAGCATGTTAGTTGATGAAACTTACTATTTGTTTCCTATATTGTATTTTCTCTTCTAGGAAGCATGTTAGTTGATGAAACTTACTATTTGTTTCCTATATTGTAATTTTTGTTAAGAATGAAGCCCAGTGTTAGGAAGTCTTCCATTGACAAGTTTTATGCTTAGTTACATCATATTTTCAATTTATTTGAGAAAATTTTTCATTGAAACACATTTTATATAAATAACGTACATAAATAAACCATTTTATGCTTCTTAGGATTGTAATGAATAAATATGAAGTCTTTTAAATCTTGAAGAGTCTTTATGTGATCAAAGTAGAATGCAATACACATATATGAGTCTTTATTACGAACCATATTAATGAGATTTTTCAATACATATTCAAAGACTTGGTTTGTAAATCATGTTTGAGGGGTAACAATCTTTAAAGGGATCAGATCTTAGTTTCTCAGTAATGTGACCTTCATATTGAACATTCTTCGCCACATCTCTCTTTCATACTATTTACACATAAATACTAAGGGGTATCATTAAATCATAAGGACTAGACCTATAACCATAAGATTTGGTTTTCATATATATAATTGAAACTTCGGTGGAACTAGTTAGTCACATCACAACCATGCATGGGACCTTCCCTTATCACCATACTACCTTAGGGATAGGAATCATTGTTTTCTTGGGAGGGGCATGTTGGTATCTCTATTGGGGCTATAGATGCTCACTGGTAGTAAAGCAAGGCTAGTGGCATTAGATTAAAATTGAGTGTGTAATCCTCCCAATACTTATGTTGATGTAACATTCGATGAGGCATGATTACATCTCCATCGAGGCTATGAATGCTCGCTGGCAATGGAGCAAGGTCATTGGTATTGCACTAAGTCCATTTCATAATCCTCTCATCCTGTGATTGCTATGTTTTCTAAATAAATTGAAAGAAGGGCCTCTAACACAAAGAGAAAACAAGAATCCAAAAATTTCCTTACCTTAGGTTAGTGGATGACTCCTTTAGGGCTATGGATGCTCGTTGGCAGGAAAGTGACATCCAATTCTGGGAACTCATGTCATGCGAAAAAAGGGAACCAAATCCCTAGCAACTAATCTCTATTGTTTCAACCTTATTCCAAGATGAAATACATTCTTATGAATCTTTATTAGTACTATGATTTGTGCTATTTCTTGATCATTAACTGTAAGCATGCATGACTTATATATGGTGTTACATGCTCTTGTGAAGTGATACATTTATCATTTATGATCATCTCCCCTTACTCACTATCATATGTACCCTGGTACACTAAATATGCAAACAAATGTCTTTTATGTATGTAAATAATCATTGAACTTGTTAATCTATACATACTGGGACCTCACATTTATTCATGTTTCGTTCTTGTTGTCGATTGACTAAACCTTTAAGATGAAAAATATTTTCCTTTTATTACTTTTTGTCTCTTCAAATACCTTTTTCGACTCCATGCCCAATACGAAGGCTTATAGTCTAGATTCTTGATCCTTTGTAAGGGAGCATTATCCCTAGTTGGAGTCGAATGTTGTTACAAATTTGACCCCAATTATATCTTGGCACCTTCTGTCACTCTCACCTTATGCCTCCCTCATCATATGAATCCCTCTTATATTCTTGAGATCAAAATCACTCCTTAGAATCTTCACATTTGGCGGATTTTTTATGCCAAGAGCTTAATATGCAAATATTTTCCCCCTTGTTTCAAATTAATGGTTGATACATGCCATCAGGCAAGACGTGCTCAAATTTATTTCAATAGCTCACTTTTCCATGATAATTCGTAGTAGTCATATTTTTTTATCATTTGATGGCTCTCATTCCCATTAGTCATGAAGGGGCAAGGGCGTTAACACACTCCCCTATAAGAGCATCAGGCCCGAACGTGCAAGGAGATTAACCCACTCGTTGAGCCTGATGGATGGGATATTGCATCGATATTAGAGAATATTTCATTCCTATTCATTTCAAATCGTGACAGGTGTCATATCCATATTTTTCATGGCATTTCTAAATTCAATATACCTATCTGCAAGGTTTCAAGTTCATTTTCTACCTAGTTTCTTTTCTTGTCATTATGTACAATTTTCTTCGCTGCAACTATCACCTTTGTGCTAAGAATGAAAATCTAACATAACCCCTTGCACCTTTTACCACCGGGTTAGTACTTTCTCACTACTGGTCTTCCTCCTTGAATCCTTTAGTAAGTTTAGCTTCTGAATATTAAGGGTGTCAAAAATAGCTTAGGAATGCGGTTTATATAATGAGTCAATAGGTGTGAGAGACACCCAAGTCTGTCTCACCGACATTTTGACCTTAAGGAAAGAATCTTAATTTCTCTTATGGAAAGACCCCAAATGATGATGGTCTTATTCAATCTAGAGTTTATGTTTCCTCCCTACCTCCCATTCATTTTAAACCTCTTCAAAGAACCAGGCTACCTTTATGCACCCTCATGCATGTAAGCCTTTTTCTATTATGTCTTGCCTAGTTCGACCCCATAAAATACAAAATAAAAATCAATACAAGGGATTAGAGAAAACCTAAGTATGGCTAATAACTATGTGAAGTTAAAGAAATGTCACACTATAAATATGCATATGAAATACTTTATTATGATTTAGATTCTATAAGTCACATATAAATTCAAAATACAAACAACTAAAAGATTAAATATCACTACCTAGTATATTTGACCAAACATAATTGAGATATTATTAATATCGCTAAGAACATTAAAAAAACGGGAAACAATGTCCACTAAAAGGGGGGAAAAGATATATATTAATGATATTTAAAATTTGGTGTTTGGATGATTAAGGAAGTTGACTTCTTAAATATATATGTGTGTGTGTGTGTAATACATATTGGAAACATAATTTTACAAATGTTACCATGGGTAAATTATGACGTAAAACATGAAAGTTGAGAAATAAAACTAAAATTTAAAAGTTTTGATGAAATGAATGCTCAAGAAATATTAGGGTAAATCTATGAAAATCATTAATTACTAAATAACATATCCTATATATTTATTTTCCAAAGATCGACACCAAAATTATTTATGCAAAACCTTATCTGTCAAAATTAATTTTATGTTGCGTTAAAATGACTAAAGGAAAAAATATTTATTGAACCATATCTTACTAAATGAAGGATCACATAAAAAACTATGCCCATGACCTCACATGGCTCATATGGGTGCCATCGGGTCAAAGTAGGAGGTTAATTCACTGATAAATACACAGCCGATGTGAAATGAGGGCCCTTCATTAAAACAAGATCAACGGAGGGGATTCCATCAGGTGAATAAGAACTCATTGAGCCATATCATATTCCTTACACGATGTAAAATAAGTGCCTTCGATTTAAAATGGAATTAATCCCTAGGTTCTTTATGCTCACAACTTCGCTGGAGCTTTTGAAGCCTTTCATTTCCACAATCTATTTAATTTCATGAAGAATTTATTTGACTTCGTCGATGTTTTGTTTTTTTACTGTCATGGATTTGTATGTGCAATAGATATTCTAAGGTTTTTATTTTTATAGGCTCGGAAGGTTTTCAACGTTTTACTGAGAAGAAGCCAATTGAGAAGAAATTAAATAAATGCGCATACAATATGTTAAGATATTTTTTTGCAAGATTTAAGGTTTTTCCAATCTCATTGATTTCTTTGGTTGGGGTTTTATTTCAAATGAAATCCACCATTCAAGAATATTTCATAGCCTAAGTATGTACTAAACTTAATGTGATTTATTGTCAAGGGTTAAATCGAGAAAATAATCAAATAAATTTGCAATTTATGTTTTGTAATAGTTTTATGGGTTTTTCCATATATGCTAAGGGTTAAAACTAGAAAATAATCAAATAAATTTGTGATTTAAGTTTTGTTATATTTGTAAAGGTTTTTCCAAATTTATCGAGGAAGTTCATAAAAGAAGCATGAGGTATGAGGTTTTACCTTTTTTTTTTCACAACATTTTTTAAATTTATTACCAAAATAAAGGTGTGTGAAATAATTATGAGGTAAGGAAAAGATATTTACTACACTTTTATATTTAATTATGTAAAGGATTGAATTTAATTTGTTTTATGGCGAATTAGATTACAATGCATTAGCACTGAGACAAATGGACAAACAATAAATCATAATTTCCGTTAATTTTCAAGACTAACGGAAAATATTGAAGTTCGAAAGTTATTCGAGATTATTCATATTTCTCTTTAAATTAGAATATTAAACAAATAGTGTTATAGTGTTTTCTCCTCGAATATGTATGAAAAGGAAACGCTTAAGACTGTGGATCACAAACAATCTCAGCAATATAAATGGCTACGGAACATTGTAGATCTGCAACAACTAATAGAAACAAAACTTGCTAAACTCTTGATCTATGCCACAATCATAGTTAAACAAAAAAATGAAACAGTAATAACTCCAATAATCCAATGGAAACAAGATATACAAATAATAGATTTTATTATAACACCTGTGAAGGGAACAAGTAAATGTTACAAGTCCCCCTCTATGGGATGGGTTCTTGGCTATCGTCAAATGTCTTCAACTTCTATAGAGTCTCTCTCCTCTATAATGTGTAAACCCAACAAATAAAATTTTTGAGCTCAGTGAGAACTCAAATGGAAAAGAAAAATGGTGTGTGACACTAATAATAATCAGAGTTACAACAATGAGTGCAACAATGAAAATAATCGAAAGAAAATAATGAATGGAAAACCCTTATATTTATAACAAAATATTAAGTTATCATAGAATAATGAGCAATAATAAAATATTATTAACCCCATTATAGAAATAACGATTTGGAACATGTCCACATGGGGTAGGTCAAGTGGCAAGGGCCGTGGAAATGAAGTCTCACCGAACCGGAAGTCTTGGGTTCAAATCTTGGGCTACCCTTCCCCCGTTGAGGGGTACTTAATGGACATGTAAATCGGAGAGTCCCGCCCCAGCTTACAAAAAAAAAATAATGATTTGGAACATTTTATTATATTTGGTTGAAAAAATTATTTTAACTTTTATTTAGAATAATAAATAAATAAATGATTTATTTATCATCTCAAGAAATATTGTTAAGGAATAATAAACAAAAAATTATTTATTTAGTTATTCCTAAGGAATTTGGTCAAACTTCACATGAAATAATAATTAATTAGCGACTAATTAATTATTCCTAGAGAAAAATAAGATATTTAATGATTTACCTATTTATTTCTCATAATTGGGCCAAATGTGACAAGGAATATTAATTAAACAATGGTTTAATTAACTATTCCTAGAGGATAATTAAATAAATAATGATTTATTTAATTATTCTTCATGGGTTTAATTATAAATTACTTAGGAAATGTGGTTTATTAATTAATTTCTCATAGTAAAAGCAATTTTACTATGGTAAAATTGGCCTTACATGGTGTACTTCGATCCATCTAGTAAATTAAGCTAGATGATCAATTTTTTGGTGTTAACAAATAGTTCTGTAAAAAAATTATTCAAACCTTTCTAAAAAACCCCTAATTTTCTCATTCGAAAGGGGGTTTGAGGGACAACTTTGAAGAAAAGAATAGACTTATGATTCGGGACAACTTGATTGCAGTTATTGGACAAACCAATTAATAATGCTTTTATAACCTTTTTCTATGCAATTTGAAGATCAAATTTTTTATTTTTCCTTTACTTTTTCATTATGTTTTGTGCATATATACACTAATGCAGTTTGCATATTACATAAGGGGCCTCATTGCTGGTTTACAATGCAGTAACTTACTTAATTATTGATCTTTTTAGATATTAATATTATTGGAGGAATCAAATTTATGAATTTTGAGTTGTATATTGTTTACTTGACTAAAAGCACTTCTTGTTCATTAGTTTTACTACAATATTTGATGCAAAGATACATATTACACTAGTGTATGCTCCTTTTCTTCATTTTTATTTCTTGTAATTTATGTGCTTGAATCTAGATATATGTTGGCAATCTGGTAGTTGACTTGATTAGCATCATTTTGCCACAACAACTAGATGCTTTGTTTGTTTTTTAGATATTCACACCATCCATAAATGGACATGTCTTAATGCTTATTTTTTGAGGGAGAATGGAATTTAATAATACATGGTGTTATTCTATTTTGTTATTTTTCATCATGATGAGTAGCCAATAAATGGGGATCCAAATACAACTAACGCTTCATTTATTTCCTTTTTTTGTCACACTCATCTCTAATTTGTGTTTTCTCATTTCTCATTGCATACTTAAGGTTTTAATAGTAATTATTGATCTCTTAATTACTATAAGTTCCCTTTCCCAAAGTTTTACCTCTATTCCTTAAACGACACACTTCCATATATACAATCTGGTCTATTTATTAGTTTAATTAGAAAATATATTTTATTTAAATTATTTTACAATGACTATATTTACACTATTATCACGGATTACCCCTTGTGGTGAAAGGGAGGCCAACCCTTGTCACCTAGAGTGGGAGGATCTAGGATCCTTAGTGATGTGGTCTTAGGTTGTCCTCATTTATCGGCACAATTTGAGCACCAATAACACCGTAGAGCCATCCTTCATCCCCAATTTATTTAAATATTTCTTTCATTATTGGAGACTGTTGCTTTGAAAAGTGATACATATAAAATGTATGCAAATATTAAATAAAAAAAAAAATTACTATTGAAATTTGGTAAATATTTAGTGATTATGAGTTACTTAATCATATATATGTAAAAAATATGTCATTTTTTAACCAAATAAGCTAAAAAAAATTCTAAAAGTATCTGAAAAATAGCCAATTAGTGAATTCACTCCTAAAATTTTCTCTAAACCTATTATAATTGAGTTGTCAAATGAGAAGTGAAGACAGTCACCACTCGCCACTATCTCAACCCAATGGAATAATATTGAACCCCATGGATTAATATTATAAACCCAAGCCATATAAAACGTAAGATAAATATTATAAACCTTAAAATAAACATGGTTGACCATGGTATACCATCGTTTACCATGGTTTATTTTCATATTTAGACAATCTTTCGCACAATCCAATGTGGGACCGTGATTGACCATGATTTATTTTCATATCAAAACAATCTTTCTCACAATGAAACATTGGACCATTGTTGATCATGGTTAACCATGATTGACCATAATTTACCATAATTTACCATGGTCGACTATGTTTGACCAATCTTGACCATGATTGACCATGGTTAATAATGATTGATTTTCATATTGAGAAAATCCTATGATAAATCTTGAGATAAATATTACAAACCAAGGTATATAAACCCTATCATAAATATTATGAATGGTAAAATAAACATGGTTGATCATGGTTCATTTTCATATTGAGATAATCTTTGTCACAATGTGACGTTGGACAATGGTTGACCATGATTCATTTTCATATTGAGACAAACTTTGTCACAATGCAACATTGGACCATGGTTGACCGTGATTAACCATGGTTGATTTTCATATTGAGACAATCTTTGTCACAATGTGACATTGGGCCATGGCTGCCCATTGATAATTTTCATACTGAGATAATCTCTATCACAATGTGATTTTGGACAATGGTCGACCATGATTATAAACATAAGGGATTTATATTAAACACTATGATTAATATTATAAATGCTATGAATAATATTATACCCCAGAAAGATGAACCCTCAGATTAATAAACCCAAGGTATTAATACTAAACACCCAAGTGATTTTTTGAAATTACGAGAGAATCCACAATCAAAACCATTTTTTAGTCAACGTTTCAAATCCCAACTAGGATCCATCATTAGGACTGCTTGAATGCTTGATAGAAGAAGAGCTTAATTGTCTGCAGCTCTTCTTGCTATCTTCACTCTAAATTTTTCAAGTAAAATGATCTCACTCCATGTATCTCCTCTGTATACGGAAATGATTTTGGATTTAAGACATTTGTTGTTTATATTTTCTGAAATTACCGAAGAATCCACAATAAAAACCATTTTTCCGTCAACGTTTCAAATCCCAACTGGGATCCATCATCATGATTGCTTGAATGCTCGATAGAATAAGAGCTTAATTGTCTGCAGCTTTTCTTGCTATCTTCACTATAAATTTTTTCAGTAAAATGATCTCACTCCATGTATCCCCTCCGTATAGGGAAATGATCCTGGATTTAAGACATTTGTGGTTTATATCTTTTGAAATTACCGGAGAATCCACAATAAAAACCATTTTTCTGTCAACGTTTCAAATCCCAACTGGGATCCACCATCAGGATTGCTTGAATGCTTGATAGAAGAAGAGCTTAATTCTCTGCAGCTCTTCTTGCTATCTTCACTCTAAATTTTTCGAATAAAATGATCTCACTTCATGTATCCCCTTTGTATAGGGAAATGATTCTAGATTTAAGACTTTTGTGGTTAATATCTTTTGAAACTACCTAAGAATCCACAATAAAAACCATTTTTCCGTCAACGTTTCAAATCCCAACTAGGACCCATCATCGAGACTGCTTGAATGTTTGATAGAATGATCTTCGTTCTATCAAGCATTCAAGCAGTCCTGATGATGGATCCCAATTGGGATTTGAAACATTGACATAAAAAAGGTTTTTATACTTTCAAATCATATAAACCACAAATGTCTTAAATCCATAATCATTTCCCTATACGGAGGGGATACATGGAGTGAGATCATTTTACTCGAAAAATTTAGAGTGAAGATAGCAAGAAGAGTTGCACACAATTAGGCTCTTCTTCTATCAAGCATTCAAGCAGTCCTGATGATGGATCCCAGTTGGGATTTGAAACATTGATGGAAAAATGGTTTTTATTGTGGATTCTCCCATAATTTCAAAAGATATGACCACATATGTCTTAAATCCAGACCCAAGGGATTATAAACGCAAGGTAATAATAATATACCCATGGGATTAATTTTATAAACCCAATCTATGTAAAACCTAAGATAAATATTATAAACCCTAAAATAAACATGGTTGACGATGGTTGATTTTCATATTGAAACAATCTTTGTCACAATGTGCCATTGGACTATGCTTGACCATGATTGATTTTCATATCAAGACAATATTTGTCACAAAGAGACATTGGATCATGGTTGACCATGGTTGATTTTCATATTGACATAATCTTTGGCACAATGTGACATTGGACCATGAGAGAATCTTTGTCACAATGTGTCAATGCTTATTTACCATGGTTGACCATGGTTGATTTTCATATTGAAACAATGTTTGTCACAACGTGTCATTGTGATAGAGATAAACCCAAGGGATTAATACTAAAAACTCAAGGAATGAATATTATAAACCCAAGGTATATAAACCCTGATATAAATATTATAAAATCTAAAATAAACATGGTTGACCATGGTTGATTTTCATATTGGCACAATATTTGTCACAATGTGATGTTAGACTATGGTTGACCATGCTTGATTTTTATATTGAGACCATCTTTGTCACATTGTGATGTTGGACCATGGTTGATTTTCATATTGAGAGAATCTTTGTCATAATGTGATATTGGACCATGAACCATGAATAACCATGGTTGAGCATGGTTAACCATGGTTAATTTTCATATTGAGATAATCTTTGTCACAATGTGGCGTTGGACCATGGTTGAACATGATTATAAAGCCAAGGGATTTATATTAAACCATAGATTAATATTATAAACTTTATGAATAATATTATACCCTAGGAATATGAACCCTTAGATTAATAAACAAAAGAAATTATAACTAAATAGGGAAGAAATTACAAACCCAAGGGATTAATATTATAAACTGAATCTATAAAACCTAAGATAAATATTATAAACCCTAAGATAAACATGGTTGACGATGGTTTACCATGATAAATTTTCATATTGAGACAATTTTTGTCACAATGCAATGTTGGACCATGGTTGACCATGATTGACCATGATTGATTTTCATATCAAGAAAATATTTGTCACAATGAGACATTGGACCATGGTTGACCATTGTTGATTTTTATATTGACACAATCTTCATCACAATGTGACATTGGAACATGGTTGACCATGGCTATCGCAATGTGATGTTGGACCATGAGACAAATTTTGTCACAATGTGTCCATGGTTAACTATGATTGACCATGGTTGGTCATGATAGATTTTCATATTGAGACAATATTTCTCACAATGGAGCGTTGGACCATGGTTGACAATAGGTGACCATGGTTGACAATAGTTGACAATGGTTGATTTTCATATTGAGACAATCTTTATCACAATGTGGCATTGGACCATGGTCAACTATGTCTAACAAATGTTTACCATGAGTGACCATGGTTGACCATAAGTGATTTCCACTTTGAGAAAATCTTTGTCACAAACCCAAGGGATTAATACTATACACCCAAGGGATATAAACCCTACAATGTATAAACCCTACGATAAATTAATTAATTAATTATTCATAATCAATAAATAATCAATTGATTATTAATTAATAAATCAATGATTATTAATAATTAATAATTAATTAATAATCCATTAATTTGTTATCAATACAATTTTGTCACGATATACCATTTTTTCTTTCCAACGGATACCAATAATAAAGTTGATGGCATATTTTAGCTAGACATTCTTACATCTCATAATTTGGTAATTTGTAAGTTGTATTGTATATTACTATGTCTTTACCTTAGTGAATACTCCTTTGTGACTCTACATTTACATTGATATTATGTTTATATATTTTATAAAATAATGCAACTACAGAGATGGTTGTCGACATTGACTTACTCATCGAGAGATCTGAGCGTACTCATTTACTTAAGTCAACGATTGACACTAATTAGGGCTTGGTATGGTTAACCGTTTACAGGGAATAGGCCCCAGATGGCTCTCATTACTCACCGCCCATGGAGGAAAAGAGTTTTTCCCGTGGTGTGAATATGAGTTTGATTTCTATCTGAGATTTTTCTCAAAAGAGAACACCCTCAAGGTTTGTTCGGCGGGACTTCGACAAATAATGCACATTGAGACTGCAGAGGTATCATTACTGGCATGGATTCTTCAGTTTAATTTTCATGTTTCTCACTTATTTTTTTATTTTATTTTTATTTTAATTGGATAATGTTGTTTGCATGGTCAATAAAGGACCTCTTCAACGTTTCCTCTCAGATGGGTTTACAATTTTTTTTCCTTTTGAACTCATGACATTTATTATCCCATCGAAGAATCTGATTGCGGTAAAAATTTAATTGTTTACCTCACAGGTCTTCCTGAAACGTTTTACGGTACGTGTCATTATGAGCAGCGTCCTTAGTTTTCCAGTTCCTTTTCAAAATTATTACATCCAAGTCCAATGTAACTTACGTTTTCTCTCTTATTTTGTTTCCAGACTCTCTTATAGAACATATACCTAGAATCTAGGTCATCTCAGGTCTCTTGCCTTTCATTTTAGCTATGAATAACTTTTCTGAGGGTTTGATTATGACTTGGGTTCTCTGTAACTTTTATTGCGATCCTTCTGGCCTTAGTACTTTGGTGCCATGTAAAAAAAAAATCTAAAAAAATGAAGACAAGATATATTTTTACTTTTTTTCCAAGTTACTCGACCACAGATGTTCAAGCAATTGTCTGGATTCTTTGATCCTGAAACAACTTCTTCTTCTTTTGAATATCTAGTAACATATATATATATATATATATATATATTCTATTCTCTTATTTCCTATTGTGCCTCCAGCACTGGTACAAATTTTGGTAATATTGGATGTGTTCGAAAGACATACATGTTATATTTTTTTTCTTTCTTTCTTTTGCTCGAAAATATAATACATGATTATGTTTTTCCGTTCTCATGTGTTCAAAGGGTTTTTTCATGAAATTTTGTCTACTGTTGTTCTTTTATTAATAGATAAAAATAATACAAGGTTTTCGGAAGTGAAACCCCGTTCCGGTTGAAAATGTTCATATGATGATTTCTACCGTTTCAGTTTCTCTTTATCCAAAATTGGTACCCCTCTTCCTAGCCATGGGATTGTGCCTGACAGTTGAGTTCCTTATCTCAGCAACATTGGTGCTAACCTTAGTTTTAGTAGGACCTTACAAAATTCAACATTTCTTTTCTTTCTCTTGTGACTACTTACTAAAAGAAAAACAACCAATATCGACAATGTTCCAGACTTATATACACAATTTACTCCAACATGTACAACATATATATAAATAAATCTCCCTATACCTATTTTCTACTGGACATTTTCCCTTGTTGTTGTTTTCATTTTTAAAGCGGAACACATTTCTTTTGTAGTCTAGCAATTAAAACCTACAGGGTTTTCCTACTCTTCAACTAGTACCTATCTCTTTGTTTTGCATGTTTCGTGCCCTGCACTCCTGCACATAAGGCATACTAACATTACATTGCAGAAGCCATTGTCCGTGACAGAAAATTACGATTTTCAGGTTACCTAAATCCTCACATTATTAGATCCACTTTGCCTGAATTCCATGCTCATGGCATGATTGACAGTGTCATAAAATCCATCTCCAGGGATTTTAATGGCAAGCTTAGCCCACTGACCGACACCCCATCTCTTCACCAGGATGATTGCTGCAAAAATAATGCTCAGTGATCATGGAAACGCCATGATCACCATGATCTGACCATAAGCGTTCGCTATTGAAATGTCCTCATCTAACTGCTAGATAATGAAAGTGCTTTGGGCCCTTTAGTTACTATTCCATAAATTAAAAATTAGTTGAAACCACCCCCGCCAACACTTGTCAGCTGACCTTTAAATTTTTTTAATTTTTTTTCACTTTCATTTAAATTCGAATGGTTGGTACGCCCTTACACCAAATTCGTTGATCGACCACTCAGACGAAGAATATACCCAAGGGAATATTCTATAATCTAAAATGGAAAACATTCTACACACAAAAGCGTCCAGGCAATCTTAATCTTGAGTTGTGTTTACCATAACTGCTCAAATCGATAAAGATTTGGTAAGGAATAGTTTCCTCATTCTTAAGTTTTAAGTATGACCTCATTCTTAAATCGTTAAAAAAAAACTGCATTTTTAATTTGTTATAAATAATCGATTACATTATAAATATTAATTCATTTTTTAGTAATTTTAATTATTATTATTATTATTAGTTACAAAATAAATTAATATATGAGCCAAACTTAATAATATTTTTAGCTATAAAGATTTTTAAATTAGTAAATAAGATTGGTTACACTCTATCTATATATATATATATATATATATATATTTTAAGTGGTTATATATATTAGTGGAAAATGATGCCTATAGGTGTATATCAACCATATTTGCTAATGTGGTCGTTGATTCGGTGATTAAATTTTAGCTCAAAATTTAAAGTCCTCATAATGTTTCGAAATCAGAGGCAAGTCGAAGTGTTCATCGTTCTTAATACAACAATGTTTGTTTCACCTCAATCCAACATGGTATGCTCAAGTTATCACGTTCTAATCCTTTGACCCAACAGTGAAAAAATTAGCAGGGTTGTTGACTCGGTTTCCATACTACTCACATCATGAGGCCCATTGTGGAGGTACAAACCAATGAGGTTTTGCTAAGTGGCAGCCTCTATTGGTCAAAATGTCACATTTTGATTTGGTTATTTTGTGTGTGGTCGACCAATTAGGGTGTTCCATGTGGCCCAACAAGAGGCCACCATGTGGAACCCCACAATTCGCAAAAACTATGGTTATGGTCGAACAATTCGGGAAGGATTTGTTATCCAAACTTAAGGAGGAACACAAAAAATTACATATATAACCTTAACTATAGAGATGTAGTAGAAAATAACACTTCATTTCATTAATATAAAATACTGAAATATGCTTACAAACAGAAATGAAATAAAACTAGCTCGAGCGATGGTAGCTTATCTTTGAGAAGATATGTGGTGGCTACATGCCTGTGAACTATGTAACAATGACAATCAAAAGCCTATTTATTATTGAAAAACAAGTGAAAACCATAAATAACCAAAACCATAACCCCACGAGATGGAACGCCAAGAGTTTATGGGCACCATTGAGCTTAGTTGGGAAGCCAACTGCTTGGGTTCGTAACTTGGTCATATTATCTCTATTTGACACGTACGATACCTTTTTGGAAATATATATCTGAGTACTACACAATTTGTAAAAGGCCCATTATTGTAGAACGTGCTGCGAACCTTTAAAAAACGTTGTTTAGGGGGTCAAAACTTCTCTGAAAGTTCATGACTTGAAAAAATGTTAAAAATAATAAATGCTGCCATAAACAAGGAAATGGATGAAACCAAGTGACGTCAATATCCACCTATATCATTCCTCTCTCCTTAGGAATAAATGGTCCCCACTGCATGGAAAGCCTCCAAGAGGTGAGGAAATTTCTGTTGAACCTAGTCCGTGATGAACCACTTGCCATGGTCAAGGAGTTGAATTTCTTTAATAACTCGATATAGCTGGATACTCTATTGGCCAGTGCTCTTGATCTGTGTTTCCATGATATAATTAGTTGTAGCATGTTCCATGCAGTCTCGGTTTAACTTTGTTGGTGTGAGTTGTTTTGCAATGTCGGATGTGCCCAACAATGGTGGAAAGTATGGTTGCTCACAGTATACATTGAACAATGGGTGTAGGCTAAGGAAAGGTGGAATGCTGAGCTCAAAGGCATTATCCCTTACAGCCTTAGTGATAGTGTATGGTCCATATCAGATCGAGTGAAGCTTGTGGTGGGGTCAGCGAGTCACTCCTTCTGCAAATGTAGCCAAACTTTGTCACCCACTTAGAACTTGTACAACACATGCTATTGATCATGACACTTCTTGTAGTTAACATTGGCTCTATCCAATATATCATAGACCTATTGGTGGATGTGTTGAATCTTCTCAATGAATTTGTTAGCAATGTCGGCTTCAGATTGGATGTGAGCTGAATCTTCCTGAGTGGCTATAAATGGTATGGCCACATAAATGGGACATAATGGATGAAATATCAGCCCTACCTGAAAGGGGTTGTGGCATGTGGAGCTATGGAGAGCTATGTTGTAGTTTCGATAGATATAGGGGAGGCTTTCATCTGATGTGCATGGATGCTTCAAGTTGTACATGTGCAGAATGTGTACAATCATGTTGTTGATGACCTCTGTTTCGCCATGAGTTTGGGGGTGGAAATCCATGGACTTAGTAATTTTGGTATTCATCATCGACCAGGGACATGTCCAAAATGCACTTAGGAATATTCTATCCTCATATGAGACAATGAATTATGGGATACCAAAGTGTACCCACACTCGCTCAAAGAAGAGATTAGCAGTAGCCTCTATTATGATGCTCTTCTTACAAGCTACCATAACGACCATCTTATATAATCTGTTGACGACCATGAAAACATAGTCATTGTCATACTTAGTAGAAGGAAGGCCCAACATGTAATCCATGGAGATGGATTCCCAAGGTCGACTAGGAGTAGGAAGAGGAATATATAGGCCTTACTTCTTGATGGTTTGTTTGGAAATGGCGTAGGAAGTCTAGGTTCGAATGTACTTCTTGACATCTTCTCCAAGGTTCAGCCAATAGAAATACTTCTACAGTATTGCCACTCTTTTCCTTACTCTCAAATGTCGAGCAACCAAACTGTAGCGTTCCTCCCAAATCATCTTGGCATGCTTACTTACAGGAAGTTCACAAATGTGCCCCACATGGCATAACAGTGCATCCTAGATGTGAAAATTTGGAACTTTCTTATCTTCGAGGAGTGTCTGGTATGTGTTGTTGAATTCTGGATCGATCTTCTACAGATGCGGCCACCTAAAAATCACATGCCCATAGGAGTCGAGCATAGTGATTAGCGCCATGATTGGTGGTCGACTAAGGCAGTCCACAACATTATTGGTGCTTTCCTTCTTGTACTTAAGGTGCAAATGGAACTATTGTAGGTATGTGGACCATTTTTGATGGAAATTGTTGCAACTTCCCTTGTGTCGATATGAACTACAAGGGTTTGTGGTCTGTGTGGATGACCATTTCCTTCCCCATAATGTAATTCTTCCATTGATGGTACGCCTGCTCAATTGCATACATTTCTTTGTCATATATGGTATATTGGATACCCCTATTGAGTAAGGATTGCACCAATATCATAGTCAAAGGCATCTATCTTAATATCAAATGGTTGTTGTAGGTATGGTAATGTGATCACTAGTGCAGAGCAAAGGCGATTCTTTAACTTGGAAAATTCCTTTTGTTTGGTTTCATACCAAAATAACTTTTCTTTCACTCCACCCTTGATGACTTGACTTAAAGGCCAAGTGATATGAGAGAACCCCAACATGAAACTATGGTAGAAATTGGCAAGACTGAAAAAGTTGTGAGCTCTTTTAGAGTGGTTGGGGCTAGCCAATCCTGAATGACTTGTATCATGGATGGGTCCACATGCACACCCTGCTCATCAATGATGTACCCCGAATATTGAACCTGGGTCATGCCGAAAGTGCATTTCTCCAAATTGGCACATAGCTTGTGGTGTCGCAGAGTTTGGAGGACCTGTCAAATATGGTGGAGGTGCTCTTCCCAACTCAGGTTGAAGATCAGGATGTCGTCTAAATACACCAGCATGACTACATTGGTGAATGGTCACAAGATGTTTTCTATCAATCTCATGAACGTTTTGGGGGCATTCGTCAACTCGAAAGGCATGACTAACCATATGAAAATGCCCTCCTTGGATTTGAAGGTCATCTTCCAAACATCAAAGGGTTTGATAGGCACTTGGTGATAACCGCACTTCAAATCAATCTTGCTAAAATATTTGGCCCCCTTGAGTTGGTCCAAAAGGTACCTATTTCAAATAGTGATCTTGTTCAACACCCAATAGTCAATACAAAGTCTTGAGGCCCTATCCTTCTTTTGTACCAATACAATCGGGCTCCCACAAGGTGATGAGCTTGGCTTGATGTGCCCTTTCTACAACAACTCTTGAATGTGCCTCTTGATCTCATCATTCTCCATAATCAAGTGTCAATAGATTATTCCATTGGGGAGTGATGCGCAAGGTAAGATTGATGGAGTGCTTGACCTGATAGTACAGAGGCGCCCCCGTAGGTGAGGATAAAATGTCCTTGTACTCCTCCACAACCTTGTCCATCTGTTGTTGTTGTGCGGAGGAGCCTGTGGAGTAGGTAAATATCCTCTACGGACAGAGGTGATCCCTCTAGCCCAAGAGTGGGTCTAGCCACAAACAGAAAAATCCAACGTAAACTTCCTTAGATTAGAATCGAATAAGAGGTCCTACCTCTTATAACGCTAATCTGCTTGATGTTGATCTTGCCTCCTTGCTCCAACTCCCTTTCATTCCTTTTGTTCAAATACCTGAAACAAACATGCAAGAGGCAAGAATGAACATGATAGCATAAAATCAAATTTAATCTACTTAAAAAGTCAACGAGTCTTAATCCACCACACAGAATATTACACATGATATAGGAAATAAACCATTAGTTATATTAATAAAACTTCAAAGAGAAATACAACCGGAGCCTTGATGTTGCAGGTTCCCTTTGGCATGTCCAGGTTCTAGCACCACTAGAAGAATCTCATGATTCACCCTCAACACAGTGGAAGTTCAAGGCCTCTTTCCCTATGCTCCAAACCAAACACAATAAGCTTATTCTTCCTTCACACACAGACTAGAAGGCTAAGGATCTTAATATGGCTCTCAAGATTTGCAAATTATTTTAGCCCTTTAATTAGCTAGCTAAGGGTGTAAAATGTGTGTAAAAAATTCTCTATAGATCAGCTAGCTCTGATACAATGTAGAAATTATGACTGTAGATGAACCCGATAATGCAATATAACCAAAGCAAAATACTATAACCTACTTCTACTATCAATTTTGCAGAACCTTAAGGATTGAGCAAGATCAAGCTGAACACATATAACCAGAAGAAGAAGCACGTGAAACACAGAAAATACTCAGGGGAAAGTCTCCGCTAAAAACCCAACTATCTATATTACATAAGGTGGAAATACATCAGAAATATACAAAGCCTTAGCTCTGAAAGCTAGCCAACTCTCAGTACGATCCTCCCCGATGCTCATAGGCAAACTTGGCTTCTCACAAGCCTTCCCCTCTGCCCTCCAAGCTCCTATTCCCTTGCGCTATTTCTCCTAGGTGATCCTTCTGTTACCAAGTGGAACACTGATCTCTCACACTGATTTCACACCTTGTTAGAGCTGCGCAATCCTCAAGGAACCTTCCCTTGACTGATGCATGAGTTTCCTTTATAGGAAAACACATGCAACTGATAGTACATTGTCCTTGTCTTTAATCTCAATTGGGTCTTTCTCTAAATATACATGCATGAGTTTCTGGTTGAATGCATGCATGCATCAACTGACTGATAACTCACAATTAATTCATCAAATAGTTTGGAACTAATTTAAATGGACTTAACTCAGTAAATTGAGTTATCTAATTACAACTCAAATATAAATCAATCTTATCTCCTTAATTAAGGGATAATCTCATTAATTTAAGGGATAACTATTGCATGACTTGAGAAAGACTTCTAACTTGGATTTCTCTAACTAATTAATCCATAATGAATTAACTAATTATTTCCAAGCAACTCATGAGACTAAATTTGAATTTTAATTCAAGGACAAATTAAAATTGGAATATTCTCGATTCTATTTTTATCATTTCTTGTTGCTATTTTCAACACTCCATCTCTACAAGAAAGGAATTCAACTTGATCCCGATCATGAACCTTTGGAATTTTATTCATGCAACTTCTCTCTAGTTTTGTTGCTCCAGCAACTCTAGAAACAAGAAAACATCCAACCTAAATCAGTATGATGCATTTTTCATCAATGTCTCTGACTGCTATTGCCTCTGTAAGCTAAAAACTTTGCACTTCGGCTGACTCTGCCTTTCTGCACCGTTGTCAATCCTTCTCTGCGCTCTTCAATATCCGACTGCTCTAGCCTCTGTCACTTTGATCTCTGACTACATCAATCCCACTGATTCCTCTTGCTACTATGTACTTTGGGCTCCTGTAGCAAGGTATGATCCATGAGATAAAACCTCTCAATGGACCCTGCCCAATTTCAGCCTTCTTGGGACTATCACTTCACATAGCTCCACGTCATACCTAGAGGTATGGCTGCATGTGATCCCTCTGCCCACTTCTCTAATTGTGGCTCCTCCATAATTATTTGGGACTTCTTCTAGTACTGCATGTTGAGAGGTAATTTACTCTCCCTCTCAACCACCAAGTCTCTAACATTTTCCTTGCTCCTCAAGGCTTTGCATACATCTTGAACCTCAAGAGCATATAGGTTCTTGACTCGTGAACTGATCTGTTTCACCTCTCTCATGGTGATGTGTCTAAGGAACACCTTTCCTTTACTGAAGACAACATCATAGCTTTTTTCCTCCAACATCGCAACTGATACCAAGTTCTTCTTCAGTGCAGGCACATACTTCACATCTATCAAGGTGATAGGAGCTTCATGCTCCCTCTGAAAAGCAACCATGCCCACTCCTGAAACACTATGCCTTTCATCGTCACCCATCTCTATGTAGGAGCTTCATGCTCCCTCTAAAAAGCAACCATGCCCACTCCTGAAACACTATGCCTTTCATCGTCACCCATCTCTATGCACATCTTGAGGTCTTTCTCCTCCAAGGTACTGAATAAAATTTTATCACCGGTCATGTGGAATGAGGCTCCACGCTCAAGATACCAAAAACAACCCATCATCAAAGACACCATGCATGCAATGAGATTAAAGTCCATTTCAAATTGAGAGGCCAATGCTTCAACTTCCAATCCTTCCGAGGATCCCTTCTTGGACTTCTTCGATGGGCAGTTAGTCGAATAATGTCCCATCTTGTGACAATTAAAGCATCTCACTTTAGACTTGTCACCCTTCTTCCCTCCATAAGAAGATTCCCTCCATAAGAATAATTATATTTGGAATGGGAATACTTCCCCTTCCCTTTCCCTACCTTACGCACTAAGGCAAGATTTTCTTCATCATCATCCTTGGATGAAGAACCATCTCGTGTGCTCCTCCTAATATCCTCCGGCATGAGATCCGACCACAGTCATTCCCAATCCAGTAGTTTCTCCCTTCCATTCGTAGAGTCCTGGTAGCTATTCCAGCTCTTTAGAAGGCCAAGGAGAGTGAGGCTCACCATATCATCATCAGCAGTAGTTATTCCCACACTCGAAGCTCATCTCTGCAAGTGGTGAGATTGTTTAGATATGTGGAAATAGTATCGTTGTTCTCCATCTTGATTCTTCGAAGCTTATCCTTGAGTGCCAATTTCATCTGGTTTATATTGTTTTGATAGAGGACCTTCAATGTCTTCCACATTGAATATGGAGTATCCTACCCATGGATACTCGAGACAATATGGCTTTGAACTCCCTCAAGGATGATCCATCTCGCCCTCGCCATACACTTCTTCCACTCAGCCAACTCTTGTGCATTAGTTGAACCTGGATTTGGGATTTCTTGATCAATGAAATCCTTCAAGCCATTATCTTCTAATATAGCCTCCATGCAATCTTTCCGTGATATGTAATTCAAGCTACCTTTCAAGGCATACTCGAGTCTCAAGCCATAGAATGCCATTAGGAAACCTTGAAGTATGATATGAATTTGATTTTCACTAGCAACCTCGAACTTCAAACTTTGAATTCTCTTCTTCATATATTGTTCATAGCTTCGATAAACTTAGCTCCGATACCATGTAGAAATTTCTCTATAGATCCGATATCCTTGATACCATGTAGAAATTATGACTATATATTAACATGATAATGTAATATAACCAAAGAAAAATACTATAACTTACTTCTACTATCAATTTTGAAGAAGCTTAAATATTAAGCAAGATTGAGCTGAACACATACAACAAGAAGAAGAAGAATCAATACACATGAAACATAAAAAATACTCAAGGGAAAGCCTCCTAAAAACCCCACTATCTGTATTATCATACAAAATGGAAATACATTAGAATTATACAAATCCTTAGCTTTCACAGCTAGCCAACTCTCAGTACAATCCTCCCGAATGCTCACAAGCAAACCTGGCTTCTCACAAGCCTTCTCCTCTACCCTCCAAGCTCCTATTTCCTTGCATTGTTTCTCCTAGGTAATCCTCCTGTTACCAAGTGGAAGACTCTCAACCAAGTGGAAGACTCTCAACCAAGTGGAACACTGATCTCACACCTTGTCAGAACTATGCAATCCTCAAGGAACCTTCCCTTGACTACATGCATGAGTTTCCTTTATAGGGAAACGCATGCAACTAATAGTACATTGTCCTTGTCTTTAATCTCAATTGGGTCTTTCTCTGAATAGACATGCATGAGTTTGTGATGAGGGGATCTTTAGTTATCTGTAGAACACTTATTGAGTGCATGCATGCATCAACTAACTAATAACTCACATTTAGTTCCTCAAATAGTTTGGCACTAATTTAACTGGACTTAGCTCAGTAAACTGAGTTAACTAATTACAATTGAAATATAACTTAATCTTATCTCCTTCATTAAGGGATAATCTCCTTAATTTAATGGATAACAGTTTCATGACTTTAGAAAGACTTCTAACTTGAATTTCTCCAATTAATTAATACATAATAAATTAATTAATTATTTGCAAGCAGCTGGTGAGAATAAATTCGAATTTTAATTCACAATTTTAATTCAAGGACAAATTAAAATTGGAATATTCTGGATTCTATTTTTATCATTTCTTGTTGCTATTTTCAACAATGGGGAGTTTATATAGCCTTAATGGAGGGGAATAGATCCTTTTATGGTGGGAGAGGCCTTATCCCTTTTGTTTGGTCCCATATTAATGGGGGAAAGGAGCCCAAATAGTCTCTTTCGATTCTATCTTTCTCAACCATTTACTAGACTTTCATTCACGAAGCTTCTAGACTTGGAAGCTTCAACTCCATTTTTTAAAACTTGCCAAAACAGGGTCAGCGCACCATTCAATGCTAGTCCTGTTTTGTAACTCTGCAAGTCAGCATAAGGGAAGAACTGAGCACTAGCATCAGTTTTGAAAACTAAGTTTGAAGGAAGATTATTGGGAAATGATGAAAGAGGGAAATGTTTTGTAGATGAAGAGGGATGTAGGGACATGTTCTTCATGGTAGGGAAACATATGAGGGTCACCGTAGAGGTCCTCCAGGATCGAGGAATGGGGAGGAAAAAGATAATGACAAAATGATGTGTAACAGATCCCCCCTAAAGCATGAAGGCTGAACAAGAGTGATAGGTGAAATTCTTTACGAGTAGATGCATGGAACTGGAGGCCACCGCTGTAAAACCTGCAAGCAAGCATAGATGCATATACATCACTAAAAACTCTGATACATGAATCATGGTATAGACACATCCATCTAGAAGAAGATCATGTAAATGGATCCAAAATATGGGTGCAACCATCCAATAAGAAAGATCATATCAAACCCAAGGTATGGTCACATCCATTCAATAATGAGAAGGATCATGTATAACAGACTCATGGTATAGTTGCAGCCATCCATCTGAAAGAGACATATATGTAAGCACAATCATGTCACATCACCCTGCAACCTGGACTTGTGTAATCTGAGCCCAAGGTCTTGCGCTCCAACATAACCCGATCAAAGTGCAATTTCTAGCATGTGAATAGACATGTTGATGTCAAACATGCTAGAAAATTTCCTGATTACAAGTCAATGATGTGAATTGTTAACAAGCGTGATAGAAACCAACAATAATGACAATGGCTCTCAAGGTACCGGCAGAAAAATTCACAAAGTGTGAATAAGGAAATGAAGTCGAACACCAATAAAGTCAACCGATCGAAGGCCAATGATTTGAACTTGTCATTAGGGCATGCAAGCTCTAAGGTATTGGAAGGGTGTCTCTCGGCCAACTTCCTGGATAATGAGCTGAAGTCAATAGGAAGTGACTATGTCGAAGGAGGGCCATGATGTGTCCCACATCATCGACATGAGACAAGGCATGCAATGATTATGAATGATATAGAGAATTAGGAATGGTTGTAAAGTGTAGAAGGATTAACTCTTGAACATATTGGTGACATGACTCCGGAGTTTGGCAGCTTTTGGATTCGTAGAATTGGAATTCAAGATGATGAGACAGAGATCAAATGAAAAGGAAAAAATGGAAGCCCAAACCCAGGAAGGTCAATGATGAAGTAGGGATATCCCAACCTAACACAAAGCAGAAGAGTGTCATGTTCAAGAGTGACTAGCTATAGACTGAATTGGTAAAAGTCTCCCATTTTCCCCCACCATTTCTGACAGGTACCCCAACTATTTTTTTATCGCAAACTTGAAGGGGATAACATGTGCTCGCACTGTAAGTCCATCCTTCGGATGAATCTTCCCTAGTAAGGTTAATGAGCCCTAGGAAGGAGAAGCTCATGTCTATCATGATGATGAATCCAACGCCATTTAATCTTTTAATGAGTCTGACAAAGGTGTAATTCGGTATATTTTTCATATTTAGAGAGTTTGAAAGAAAATACAGAAAATAAAACTCCAAAAGGTCTCTTTTCGTACAATTGTGTCTTTGGAGTCTAAAAAGGTACAAAACAATACTTGAGAGAGCTACTTCACCATGTCAGCCAAGTACTACCTTTTTCGTAAATAGTTTATCCCAGCCTAAAAAAGGGGTAAATGTATACAAGGTAAAGGAAATTTTGTAGCCTTTAACGAGTTCAAAACAACAATATCTTGACAATCTTTTCGTGTTTTAAGAGTAAAAAAAGAGTTGAAAGTAGACCCCATGTTTTTATTCTCTTTAACAAGTTAAAAAGGGAAAAATACTCGTGATCTTTTCATTTAAGTTTTTTACAAGTCGAGAAAAGAACTTAAACATGACTCCAACACCATCATCAATAATCGCATCACCTATCACTGCACAAGAAGCAAACGCATTATCCGACTTTTAAGGTTAAAAATGGTGAAAAATTCTTTTAAAACCCTAAAACATCATGAAAAGTTAATAAAAAGGGGAATGTAAAACATTTTTTACCATTTATCTTTTTTACCTCATTTGGAGCAATTTTTACCCATTTGTGCCTAAACCTTAGGAGCAAATTGTGACATATCGAGGAGGTTGATCGATGAACCATTACTTGTAGGTAAGAGTTGAGGCCCTTAGCTTTGTTTTCATACATACTTTTTGTGTTTTTAATCATTTTTGAGTTTTTTGAGGGGATTCTTAGAAAAAAAAAAATTCGTTGGCCAGCACAAGATCTAGGATCGGGATTGCGCCGATCAAGGGTTATTACAATGGGAACTTGCATCGTTGGCACCACTATTTTTAAAAGAGTTGCGCCAATGTAGAAAGATGAGATTTTTTCAATTTCACCTAATTTAAATGCTTTAAATCTGCAATTTCTTGGTCAAATATTGATGTTGACTTGAATCCATGGTGTTTACAGGGAAATTACAGTGAAAATATGTTTGATAGGAATGGATGTGAGCATGAAGAAATTGATTCATTGGCATTGGTAGATCAAAATTGTCTAGATTCTCTGAGGAATTGCGAGCTCCTAAAATTCTTCCTTACACTGGGCCTTCAGGCTCAACTTGAGTTGTTGCAATACTTGATTATTCTATAGGACGTTGGACGAGAAGTCTTTGTGATTTGGGACCAATAGCTAGAGCTATAGACTTCAAACATTTACTTCATCACTAAACTATCCCGAAGATGGGAACCAGTCAATTTGTATGGGGCCAGACCCATTGGAGCAAGTGTGAACATGTTGCTTGCAGAACATTGTCCAAAAGCGCTGAAATCAAAAAGTGGCAAGGTTGATATCATGATTGTTAATGACCTTCTAGTGAAAGTTTTTCTCTTGACCATAAAAAAAGTTTCCCCGGATTAGGCATTATGTGAGTCCAACAAGTCCAAATTCCAGTATGCCATAGAATGCATGGCACCCACTATCTTCAACTGGGCGGAAGCCATGAAAGTGAATATGAAACGCCAATTATCCAAATACAAGGTGGGGAACCTGAAACATTTTGGATATGGTTATGTTTTGGTGAATTTCTTCACTACAAGAAAAAAGGTCATTGGTGAGGGTCATGCCTATGATGGACCTTTAAGGTCTGTCACCAATGTCACATATGGTTATGGTCTTTAAAAAAAATATTTCTTTAAGTGTATATAGTGATGGTCCTTTAAGGTTTGTCACCAACGTCATTTTCAATTGCACTTTTAGTGAGGGTCGTTAAAAGCATGTCATTGATTCTCCCATTTGCGACACTTTTGGTGAGGGTCGTTAAAGGCCCATCACTAATTCTCTCTTTGGTGACACTTGTAGTGATGATATTTTATTGACCCTCACCAATGCCCTTTTTGGTTACTTTTGGTGACGGTCAAAAAATGTTCGTCATCATTGATCATTCCAATGAATTTTCGATGATGCTTCATGCCTGTGACGGACCTTTATGGTCCGTCACCAATGTCACATATGGTGACGGTCTTTAAACAAACATTGTTGTAAGTGTATATAGTGATGGTCCTTTAAGATTTTTCACCAAATTGATTTTCAATGACACTTTTGGTGAGGGTCATTAAAGGCTCGTCACTAATTCTCTCTTTGGTGACACTTTTGGTGAGGGTCATTAAAGGCCCATCACTAATTCTCTCTTTGGTGACACTTCTAGCGACGATATTTTATTGTCCCTCACCAATGCTCTTTTTGGTTACTTTTGGTGATGGTAAAAGAATGTTCATTACCATTGATCATTCCAATGAGTTTTTGATGACGTCATGTACCTGTTACTATATTTTTTTGTCAAAAGATAATGATTTAAGACCATTGTTGCAGATTATTTTTCATTATGTGTCCAAGATCATAGTGGTTATAGTCAGTGAATTTGTTAAGAAGTAATTAGTGTGTATCATTCAATAAAGTCATAAGAATATAGTTTTCCTAAGATTCAACACATGATTCATCTCTATTAGGTTTATTATCTAGCAAATTTCCTTTAAATAAAGTTCCAATGGTGTGTGTAGGAACTATATTATTTAATACATAATCAAGCTCTGTCAATTCTATTAATGAGAGAGACTTAGAACTCCTCAACACTCATGGCACATGTTAAAATTCTTTGAAACAATACACTAACACTCCTTGGAACCTTGCATGCCTTGGAACTTCTTCTTACCTAGAACATCTTTCCATGAGTAGGATGCCCAAGCACATGTTGGCATGCCATTACATAACATAGCACTCCCCTATCATGTGTTGGCATGCCTTGTAGTCCCTAGCATGCCTTGGAACACCTTGGCATAATATTGCATTGACAAACATTAGAACTTGGCACACATTGGCACTTGGAATGTATTGGAACATATTATTAGTGTGGCTAGCATGCTCCTTTTGAAAAATATAAAGTCTTGACTTATTAACCCTCTTATGTGTTCATTTCCTTACATTTTACCTTCATTATTTCTTTTGTTGCCTTGAAACTCCTTGACGCATATTGGAAAAATCTGGTACCCTACACATCCTAGCATCTCTTAGCACTTGGCATGCCTTGCCACTATTTCACACATGTTAACACACACCGGGACTACCTAGTACACTCTATCACTTATTGACATGCCCTAATATTCCTTGGCATGCCTTACCTATGCTTAGCATACCTTGTCACTCCCTCCTTGGCATGACAGCTAGCACTCATTGACACTCCCTGATAAACCCTCATATTCATTCACTTCCATGCATTTTTACCTACTGCTCCCTTGTGTTTTCCTAGTACTCCCTAACACTCCTCATCATGCATTTTCACTCTCTAGCACACCTTAGCACTCTTCGATATACTTTGCCACTTCATAGCATGCATCACACTCCTTGACGCACATTGGCACTTGGAAAGTCTTAGCTTGTTTTGCATGCATTGAGATGACTTGGTATGCTTTGGCATGGTTTAATATTAAATTTATTTGAGATCAGTTACTAGAAACTAGATGAGAAGAAACATATGAAGATTTGGCACTTACAATGCATTGACACTTGGCACTTGGATACTATTAGCACCTAGTGTTGGTGTGCCTAGCATACCCCTCATGGAAAAGGTAAATTGTTGACTTATTAACCCTATTATGTGCTCATTTTCTTGTAGTTTAACTTGTTCCTCCCTTTTGTTGCCTCGACAGTGCCTGGCATGCATTTTCACACCCTTGTACATCTTGGCATGCCTTATAACTTGGCACATCTTAGCTTGTTTGACATATCTTCATACTATTTGGCACATGTTAGCATGACCTAGCATTCCCTAACACACCTTGGCAATCATGACCTCACAGCTAGAATTACATTTTTTCATGACTTGGGAGCCTTACATTCACTAGAACACATTGGCACTCCCCAGTTGTCATGCCCTCTATTATGCTCCACAATGTCCTAGGATGCTGAGGAGATCGATGGAGGTAACCATAGACCAAGATTTTAGTTTGGTAGCTAGCCCTAACAAACACGAGAGGTCTCTCTATATGAAATCAAAGCCAAGAGATTACTAGAATGTAAAGGATTTTAGGGTAGATAGCCAGGCTCAGGTGGGTTTTGGAAAATTTAGGGTTTTGATGCTGGATAAGGGAGAAAAACCTGGTAGCTAGGTCAGAGGATGAAAGGGTTACAAAATCAAAGATATAAAGTAGCAAGGTAGAATTAATTTTGTGATGGATCTTATGGTTTTTCAGTGTAGTGTAGTGTTTAGAAGAAGCAAAAGGTCTTACTCACCATGAAACATGAATTCATTAAGCAAGTAAGAACGTAACACATAATGAGTTTTCCATAAAAGAAGAGCTTTATGAAAATAATTTTGTTTATAAAATGTAAGGAAAACCATTGAATAATTGATGAATGGAAAGAGGAGATGAATATATTTCATATAAATCTATAACATAGAAAGAAAACATCACAAAATTACTGCACATGAATTCATAGATAATAGCTCCAAATTATGTCGTTTGATTTCTAGAAAATGTCCAAGTACAAGCTACAATAGTTCTCTCCTCTGAAATCCAACCTATTTTATCACTGAGAAACTGATACATAAAGACCAAAAAAACATCTCCCCACTCTCAGGTTTCAAATCCATTACTCTAGGAACTATTCCATGAGGTGTTCTAACCAAACCCTAATGTCAAGGGAAGTTAAAAACAACTTCTACAATCGACTTTGACTCTAACCTCTCTCATAAATGAGGTAAAATTTACATCAAAACATCTTACAAAGAATAACCACCCATTATTTACATTTAATTTTACCCCACACATTCATATACTTCACCCTTTCAACTTTTACCAAAGTCAAACTATGAATTACAAAAAATTACATAGTGAAAATTTTACAAAAATCTCAGAAATTTCCAGGTGCACAGGGAGCTGTTGGAGGCCATTTTTGAGTGCATTTCTGAAGTCCAAATCTAGATTTGAAGCCTCTTCTTGAATTGTGGGAGATTTTATATGTATTTACAGTATTGTTTCACTCAAAAGGACCCATTTTTGGTTGAGATATGACCATTCTCCCAAGGTGTCTCCAGGTGCCCAACGAAATGGAAAAAGAGGGGCAGAAAGGTGATTTTTGGCTTCCTTTTTGCAAATTTCTCAAAACCTGTGCCCCAGTTGAGGAAAGTGGGAAAATTTGTTTTGAGATGGGGTCATAAGCTTTCCATAAATTCTTATTTTCCACCATTTAGATCCCTAGGAAGAACCGTAGTTTGAGCTCGCGATGCCCCTAGACAAAAAATTGCCAAAAAATTGTAAGTTTGCACCAGTCTACACCAAAACACAAAATTTTCTCTAAATCCTCCCAAAATTTGTCCAGAAATGCCTGATGAGATATGTTATGAAATCATGGATTCATCAGAAATCAAATCTAACTTACCCTTCTCCTCTTGGCTGATTAGCATTTCCTTTATTTTTTCCTTCAACTACTTGATTCTAACCTTGGCAACCTGATTCCTTGTGTAAGAATGGATGGAGATTTTAATTTTCAACTTTTTATCCCTATTGGCCCTTTTAAGGAGATTCTCAAGGTTTAAATTGACTTTTTCAAGCCAAAAACCCCTGTCCTCATTTATTTCCATGGCAATCCTATCTTCATAGGTCAATTCTTCCATTGGTGGCTTTTGTTCTCTTTCCCTCTGAAGTGCCTTCCTAAGATCCATTGTCCTTGGTCTCTTCCTTGCCACATTTTCTTCATGTTGCTTAGTGTCCTCATGGTCCACCACTTCCTTTCCTTTCACCTCTTTTTTCTTGGCTTTGAATTGCTCTTTCTCCATGACTAGTTGTTTTGCCTTAAGTTGACTGTTTTCTTGCTCAAGGAATGAAATGATGAATTAGCCCTTTCCAAGTTTTCCTTGAGCTACATGATATGCGAATCCTTCTCTTTGATGACTTGTTTCAGGGTTTTATCCTCATCATGTGCCTCCAATTCAACTCGGTCAAATTCATGCTTAATGGGCTCCTCATCATGCAAAGAATCCTCATGACATTATGGTGATCCTTGTTCTAATGATGTAGTAGGCTTGGACCCTTGCTCAATCTGAGGATCAAACACAAGCCTTATACCTATCTAATATGTCTTGGTCACCACATGCCTAGGTGCCTTGGAAACCTCATCATGTTTGCTTGATGACCCCACCTCCATGGGATGTATTGACATGGTTTGGTGCAGGTAGCTTCAGAGATGAAATCCACTAAAAACATGAAATATGTCCTTTCAATGGTGATCTTGTCTTCCTTCAAGGTGAGGGAAAATATACCTGTGAGATGCTCATGGTAACCTACTTCTTACACTCTTTGAAAAAACCCTAAACAATTGACATCTTCAAATAATTTCATGACAAATGGGGAGGAGGTGATTTCATTGCAATTAGAGGGCTCAAACCTCAGTATCTTCCCCCCTTGTTGTACTTCCTCTTCTCTGATGGTGATGAGTAAGGCTCCATACTTCAAACCTAGGTGAAAGGAAAGCAAAAGCAATGAAATTTGTTGTTGTGAGGGAATGAGGTGGTATGATGGACTTAGGAGTTTCCTAAATTTGTAAGGAAATTTAGGAGGGTAGGGAATGATGTCAGTGAGTAGGGGAAAAAGTAATTTTGGGAAATGAGTAAGGGGAGGGGGTGGAAAAGGCCAAAACAAAGGCTTATTCTAGAAAGAGATATGGTAGATTAGGTTTTAGAGGAAAATGATATAAAATGAGGGGATGAGGCTTTGTGATGGATGGAAATGGTGTATTAGATGAAAATAGAGGTTTAGGGACAAGGAATCTAGGGTTTAGGGCAGAAACACATCATTTGAGGATCAAAACCATGAAAATCGTGTAAACCCGAAAAGAAGAAGTATTTGATCATTTCTTGATATATGAGGCAAAGGAGGGCATCAAAATGAGTAAACTTACTTGTTATAGATCCTAGAGGATGAAATGACTGAAGAGGAGCTTTTAAAAATGAATTTTGGTGGTCAAAAAACAATTTTGGACAACTCTACCCCATTTGCAGTGAACACTTCCTATGCACAATGTGTTATTTAGGTGTGCAACCAAGGCTCTCTGTGCACATCGATAGTCAATTTTCTCCAGTGAGGGCTATGGAATCAAAATTTTTTGCAAAGGAGAAGGGGGGTCTAGATGCTATGATGGTAGACAAGTGAAAATGAGTGTGAATGAGCTCCTCCATGTGCTTTTATAATTTTCTTTTGGTGTCTAAGTGGTTAATGATGTAGGATGGCCCACCTCACTAATTCACATTCTTTTTTAGTTTTGTAGCCTTAGGACCTATTGTTGTAACATTATAACCTTAGGAACATTATTACATCTAAAACCATCGGTTACATTTGAAATCAAGTGTTATTGAACAAATTTACCTATTGCTACTACTCATTTGCCAATTTTATACACGAAATGACTGGTTTTGTGACCTTAACCCTAACGACCTAATGATGGAACTAAGCTGAATGGATACCATGATGATGTGAATGAAGTGATATTGATGATGTTTTCATGATGGTAGACTCAATTGAGTGATGAAAGTGACTGGCATATGAAATTCGTGAGAGAGTGGAAATGGCCTTAGACACACTAGCTAGTGACCAAAGTTTTATTTGAAGACTCACTGAAATGACAAAAATTTGACTTGAAACCCTAACAACACCTTGTAAGAGAATATATTTTCATTGGTGATAGGCTGAACTAACTAACACTAACACCTTCACTGATAACCTTACTTTTTTTGCAACTTGGGAACCCAACCAATTCATTAGCAAAACAATATTATGCCCAACCGAAAGTCTCCCTTTCTATGAAATTGCTTTGTCCACGAATTATCACAACCATAGGCTTGCCTCCTGCAATTCCTATTCTAAACTTCTCATAAAACACTTCATCCTTGGGACACCTGGAATTCACTGACATTCCTTGGAACACACTCTTATTTGTTCATTTCCAATCTTTTTGACTTAGTTCTCCCTTGTGTTCCCTTGACTCTCCCTAACACTCCTCACCATCCATTAACATTGGTTGCCATGTGTTAGAAAACCTTTTCATTCCTTGGCATGCCCAGGCACTCCTTAGCTATCATGCCAAATGATAAGGGTTTTTATTTAAGATAAGATTATCTAGTCCCACTCATGGATTCTTTTCATCATAGTTGTAAGGATGAGAAGAGGTTTGCACTGTGAACCTTAGCTAGCAGGAAGGAATTCTTGGTTGAATCTAATCAACTAGTAGTGGTAACATCATCCCAATTGGCTAATGCTATATGTTGTATAAACTTGTTTGCACCCCTTGTTAGTGCTTATCTTATTTTATCGCTTCTTTTATGCCATAGTAGCTTATCGTTGTCCCTTAATGGAAGATGAGTAAAATGTAGATATCAGGAAAGCTCTATCTTTGCTGATCACAAAAGGTTAGTGAAACATCCACACACATGTAGGAGGAGTACACACATACCTTACATATATAGTATGGGTTTCTTATGCCTAGGCCAAGGAGATACTTATCAGTGATGTAAATTGGCTTTGATGGGGAGACTATGAAAAAGAATAATATCATATGGCACATTAGACACATTGAACGGGTTTGAAACCCTCCTCTTACATAGATAAACACCTTAAAATGGGGTGAAATCCTCATAAATCAATAGAACACCCTTAATGGCTCTCACAAGCCTCCGACCTCCCTCCACATAAAACTTGATAGGTTGAAACCCTACAACTCGAAGTAAGGAAGGAAGGATGGGTTCACATTTTGGTTGTCGACCATCATAGTTCGATGGGGAAATTTCAACATCTCGATGCAAGTTTTGTCGAACCTCTTAATTGAAGGCATCCTGCCACCATTATGTAAACCTCCAGAAATGCCAGTTTTCCCATTTGATATTGCCAATGTGGGATTTCCTCATTGGACCACTCAAAAATATGTTTTGACGCTATGGAAAAATGTCAAATGAGAGGGATCTATTGGAGTAACTATCATGCTAACTAATTAAATGGAACGAGGTTTTCACATAACAGACCATAATAGTAGGCAAGAAGGAATTGGTGTTTGCATAGCTCTCAACCATAACTGCTCTCATGGTGGTGCCCTTCCATGGTGGATAGTTCGGTTTAACAACCTGATCAACTATGTGGTTACTAAAATTCTCTCTTATTTGTTTTGTTGAACCTCACTAACTTCATGGGGAACAACACATTTGGCTATCCAAACAACCATACGAAAAATCTTTGGCTCGCTCGACCTCAAAGAAAGCCAAGGGGATATGGCTCACTTATGACCCTAACACTTACTGACCTGACACAACTACGTGATAGTCCTACCTGATAGTGCAGACAAAACACCTATGTGGTTGAACCTCCCCAATCTCATCCATGACAATATAGGTGAAAATTAAGTCCCATATGGGGATCTGCATGGGCTCATGTAGCAACCTTACACATGGGCACATGGGGACCTGAATCCTGAATAGCTCTATTGATTGCTTGGTGGAATGTCTCCTATCAATGGTTATGGAACCTCATCTAGAGACACGACCTTCCTTATGGTACATTAGTTCCCTATGGATATACCGATTGAGGTGTTGATGTTCCAACTCTCTCTTCGTCACTACCTACCACCTCATTCTATATTTTTGATTGAAACTCATCACCTATTGGTTGAAATTCATCTCTAATTAATGGAATCATCGAAGGAATTAACATGTTCGTAGAAAATAATCTCTACTTTATATCATCCTATGAAGGATGTGACTCATCTGACCCTACAGAATTTAGGCTTACCTCATCATAGTGCTCACAATGGGGATATGTCCACTTACCCACACAGTCTCTCATGTTGCTTGTTATGCCTAATCGATTTACCATGAGTTCATTCAACCTTACCTGGTAAGAACTTGAATCTTGAATATCTCTTCTCGATGATGTGGGAATTTCCTCAGAACAATCAAAATGACATAATTTAGTCTCCCTTCGTTAGTAACCATGAGAATAGGAGAAAAATATAGAGAAAAATATTTGGATATTTCCCATTATCCCCTTTCCATTAGATATAATGGTGATGAGATCTGGACCATAGACCTGGTGAAAATAGCAAAAGCTGCAGTTCAGGATGGGGCTTTGGAGATGGATGGAGTAACCCAAGTAAACTAATTTGTATTAGTTAACTCAGATCAAGGTGCTAAACAATGGCCTACTTGGGGTCTCATAAACTTACCATATGTATTAGTGTTTTGGAACGTCCTCTTGGTGTTCCCTTATGATAAGCTTCGAAGCTTAGGCCTCACTGGACACTTGTTGTGGAAAACCTACTCATGTAGGAGATCCCAAGCACTAAGAAAGTTTTGGGGATCTGTCTGTCCCAACCAAATGTAACATGGGGAGGACATGGATAATATGTCTAGTGGGTTACACTCTGGATGACTAGCTAATAAGTAATACAACTAAAAATGACTAATGTGAATGAATAATTTAGTCTAGGAGTGAAAATATGACTACCTAACAAGTACTACAATAATATGAATTAGTGGTTTATTTTAATCACTTTAATTTCTTCAAAAATATAAACATAGAAGTGATAGGGGATTTAGAAGTTGTTATAAATTGGCTGAAAAGTTATACTTTGTTAAAAAATTATTTATTAGATTAATAGACGATTGGAGTTATGAAGCTTATTAGAATATTCAAGGTTATATCCTTTGATCACATTGATAGGAATTCAATTTAAAGGTTGATAAATTATCCAAAATGGGAGTGGGCTTAGGTCACATATATTATGAAGAATACCTACAAGGAGAAATGTTGGTTAATTAGTAGATGACACATTTCCTTTAGTTGAAGACTTAACTTTTCATGCATATTTGCACTTTTTTATTATCAAGGTTATATCCATTGAACTTGAGATACTAGTTTTTAACTTGGATATCAAGTTATTTATGTAGTTTGAATGTATATTATGAATATAACGATACTATATTTTTATGAAATTTTTTTGAATCCTATTGAGAGTATCTATTCTACCAAAGTTACCTATTTCTTTTATACTTTTTTTGTACACACCTATAGATATAGGCACAAACACAAGAATAAATATATCACTTAAAGACTTAAACCTTAGAAGGAATAATAACACCACTTTTCTTTCCTTAACTCAATTAAACATCCAATAAATCCAAACTTACTTAAAATTTTAAATCCCATTTAATATTATTCAAACTTAACAACTCCTATACATGATTATTGATTCTCAAATGAAAAATCAACTAAGATTTTTCGAGAAGGCTAGGTATCTAATATGTCAAAAAATATAAACATCACTAAGCCCTTTCAATGACATAATCCCATCCATGAGATCTATATGTTACTCAACTCACACTTTAAAATTGTGAATTACCCACTAATATTACTTTAAAACCATATAATCTTATAACAAAATTCCTTTTCCTGATGATGAACCACAATTGAGGGTTTAGAACGTTGACCTAAGTCCCATAAAACATTGTTGTGATTAATCTGGAAAAAATATTATTCATCATTATGAATAATAGAAGCCCAAATTTAGAAAAATTCCTTCTCATTAACAAAATCAAATATAAAACTTTAATTAAAATTAAATTATTTTTAAATTCAACAAAGCCAAAAACAATGTTCCACCACCCACAAATCGATTACACAACAATACATCATCTTCGTTTGTGCCAAACACATCAAATTTAAATGAGAAAAGGACCATTAATTAATGATTCCCGTTGAGAACCACTCCCACCAAGGGATGGAATTTGACGTATATTTTTCCCGTCATAGAGTATTTTTCCTGTATTTCACGTCTATAATTTGTGGATGTCTTTTTTTCATGACATGATTGAAACGATGTAACCCGTATTTTTGACATTTCAATTTTTTTCCAAAACGTCATTATGCCCATTTATTTTCAATTTCTTTTCCATCTACCAATTCAATCCCATATGAAAACCTACAATCACCTATCTTTGTTTGCAGTTTCTGTATAGAAAATTAAACATTAAATGAAATCCTATGTCGATGTTACTACAAGTCACACTTTGTTTACATTAATCTTGTTGTTGTTGTCCAATACCTAAGATTCCATGGATTTTTGATTTAAGAAAAACACAACACTTCTAATTCCTTTGATGTTTTCATAGTTTCTCACGTTGTTGTGGTCTTGCAATGAAGGATAGAGGTCATATTTTAATCTTGAAATTGCAGGCTGCATTATTCTTTGGCATGTTAGGGTTTCATGCTCAATCTCTCTACTTATGAATTCCTACAATGAAGGAAAGAGATTAGATATTAATATTGAAATTGCAGGCCTCATTCTTCTTTGGCATCTTGGGGTCACATGCTCGATCCCTCTGCTTATCAACTCTCAAAGAGGGAGATGTCCAATTTGTATTTCATGCATAATTCATATTTCGCAACAAAAGGACTCAACTGTAAGTGATCACTAAGGGCAATGAGATGTTGAGTGAAGGATTTGATGCAGGGAAGAACATGGGCCTCCAAAACCTTGATGGTCTCTTCTATGCCCACTACTTATGCTTGTAATGCCTAGAGGAGGACATAGTTTTGAGCAGCCCCAGTGGTTTTCATTCCCACAACTTTTTATTTTCTTAAAATTGTTAGGTTGGGCTTATGATCATGTTGAAGTAGCCCATCACATATTTCTTTGTATCTCTCAGATAGATTTTGCAGTTCCTCCTCGACCTTTTTGTTTGCTTTCTACAACTAATGATTATGCAGCTTGATTCTTGAATTTTGGGGAAGCAAACATAAATACTGGTAACTAATTATGTTTTCTAGAGATATCTCTGATGAAGAAGATTTATTTGACACTTTCTTCTTCCCTTTAAATTTCTCGTCACCTTTATTGACCACTAGTTCATCTCTCGTCCCTTTCTACCATACCTCTTAGACAGGTTGAACACCTGTTGATTTTCTCTTGCACATTGGTACACATTAATTCATTGTCTCTATCACGAAGTATTCCAAAAAGAACATTCAAACTTGGCTTCAACATTGAATTTTTGAATCGCCACTAATTCGAACAATATTTTTATCTATAGAATAAATGGATTCCAAGAACTAATTTAGTGCATGGTTGGTATAAAAAATTACTAGAATAGGATTGCATTGTATGTTAGACAGGAGGATTCTGGCAATGGTTAAAAACAAACATAGGTTTTCGTAGTTCTGAGAGGGCCCCATTATGGTCAGCCTCTTTGTCAAGCCATGCTTCACGAATTCTATCTAGCTTTCGTCTAAGGTGAAATTTCACTTAGGCTATTTCTTCAAAATGTGGATTGTGCTTTTGTGTAATCAATTTTGGATCCTCACAAATGCACATTCTAAATTATATGCGTCCTTTAATTTCCTCTTTTCTAGATAACCTGGTTCTATGGTTTGGAATTATAATGATAGAAAGTGCTCCTCGAAAGGAATCTCTTTTATTTCTGGGTGTTGAAGACATTTCAAAACATAGACATAGGTATGAAGCTTCTTTAAAAGACAATATGAAAGAAATGACCTATAGATTCCTATGAAATGTAAACAAAATTCAAACAAAGAGTGAATAGGGACCCATGGATGTGCCATTTCCAAAATTCTCAATTACATCATCAGGGTTGGCTACCCCACACTCAGTCTAAGTAATCTACCCAATTTTCTCAGCCATCGTCATCCAAGAAAGAAAATCCTCAACTCTTGCTTCAATGGATTGGCCATGGTCCATTTAATTGTTTAGTATTGTGAATTTAATTGGAAATATGTTATTGCACTTTCCAAAAGTTTCAAATTTTAGTGAAAACTATATATTTCTAACAAAGTTCGGAGATGCATTCTAATGAATCTTGATATCTTAGTGAAAACAATAACTTTATGTATCATTTACTAGCAGCATATGCACAAGAAACAATACAATTAATTCAATCATGTTTTTGGGTTTTAACTGAGGGAGTGGCATAAGGCACATTTATCTTATTTTGATTCAACAAAATTATAGAAGAAATTTTATTTATACTCTCAAAAATAACTAAGATGGAATGAGATGATTAATGGAGAATGTGTTAATTACTTTCATTTTTAATGTAGTTGTATATAATGTGTTAATTGTATAGATTGCATGTAAAATTTACCTAAAAGATTAAAATGTAAAAAATAGTGTGATAATTATTAAAATATTAAAGCTCTTTGATTTTGTGTATATTTATTTTTTTATTCTCAAGGAAGTGGCTGTAGCAGTGTTTTCATCCTCTGTTCATCAAGTTGGTTGTTTCTTGAATAGTGTCAAATATTACAGCTGGTGGAGGTTCAAAGGACAGACTCATGGTTGCCCCAAAAACTCCAAATTTTTATCTCTTTAAGTGGTTGTTTATTAAAATTACAATTTTGTTATGGTAAAAAATGTAGAATTAAATTTAAAAAGAAATGTATTTAAAGTGTTTGATTGTTTTATTTATTCTATTTATAGGAAATTGTCAACAATCGAAGATTATTATTTTTTTCAAAAAACTAATTATTCTCTACATCAATCAAATTAACTTGAATGAAATCATTCGATTAGTGATGGTCAAAATTATGAATTAATATATATAAAATATTATGTATTAATTTTTTATTTCTTTTATTTCTTTTATTTAAAATGTAATTTTAATGTAATTGAAAGGTAATTTTTTAGTTTCTTCAAGAGAAAAGGTTCTTGGCGGAAACATAGAGATCCAAATTCCAAATTCCAACCCCTGCTTCCCACCTTTTTAAGGATACAATCTACCTACTTGATGAAATATACTCATACCTTCTAGTTATTTTGTGAAGTTCTAGGCAATGAGGGTTTAGGGCTTCAAACATAGCAGATTAGATTGTAGACTCTCGGATTTTGGGGAAGAATGGCTGGTAATGAAGAGAAGGTGCAATCTATGCTGAACAGTTCTTAACATTCAAGAACGAAGAGAAGAATAAACCCAAGGAGAGATGCTTGTTCCTGACCTCAGAATGTTGCAATCTCGCATAGGCACACAAATGGAGGTAGCAGATAATACGAGAGATTGGATGGAAGGTCATGGATATTCATAACCCATACCTTGACAAACATTGCCTCCCAGACTTCAACGACGAGATCAATAAGCTGATTAGGGAAAAGGAGCAGTAGGAAGCTCACATCATAGAGCTTGGGAGTCCTAATTATGCCAAAGTAGGGGCAAGATGACAGACTTGGAAGGAAACTAGGTGGATGTGCATAGTGTTGTCGGTGCTACCATTTTGTACTAGCCGCAAGATGGGTTTAACACTGGCTTCACTATATCCCTCTGAATCCTGTTTTGTCTACTATTTGCTACCACTTTCTCTATATTTTATGGACAAATGAGCCAAGGAAATGTACACCATATTAAATGTGTGTTCAATAGTACGATCAAAGATTGTGACCCACCATAATACCGAAAGTTAAAATTAAATCTATGGTGGGCACTGGGTACTGCTACTATCTAGGCCAAATGATACCTCTCCTCTGCGTAATTTTTGGTCATCGTTGTTTATTTCTACCATCTGAGGGACGATAATGTGAGGGATGTCTTGTCGTGTAGTTAGATATGAATTATGGGATCCCTTGTCATGTTGTTGAATGAGAATTAGCATAGCCTCAGTTAGAGATACTTCGGGGATGTGAAATTCCTAGCCGTCCTCAAAGATATATTCAATAAAACCCCCGAGGCAAAGAAGAGGAGATCTACATATGAGATTTACAAGTGAAACGATGCAATTTATTATGGCTACAAGGATGATGAGGAGGAGCTCTTGGAGAAAGTCAAGCAACTCGCAGAGGAGGAGATGCTAGCTAGGGCACTGAGAGAGTGGTAGAGGATTGATTTTGTCAAGAGGGAGGCAAGGTTAATGATTAAGAGTGGGGAGATCACTGTCGTTCAGCCAGTTTTGTTGAAGGAAGAGGGGGATGTGGAAAAATAAATTGGAGAGCAGGTGAAGGGAAACCAACAACAGAGAGAGCGAGATTTTGATGCCCTCACTCACATTAACTGTGTCGAATGTAAACAAAGAAGGAATGCCCTATGCAAGAATATGGTGATTATGGAACACTGCAGGTCACAACCGTGGAGGAACAATTAGATATAGTGTTCGATATGTCAATGGAGGTGGCCTGTTTTAGTTTTCCCAAGGGAAGCATGGTAGGATTTAGTGTGAGGGTTTTTGATAGTTTTTCACATATATCATGATTGACCAAAATTGTCGAGCTTCAACTCATCACATTTTCTTGTTGTGTTGTCAGGGGGCAGATGAATGTGATCCTCAACTGCAGGCTTTGGTGCATGAACAGCTGAGACAACAACATTTGGAGCATGAAATGGGCCACATTATAGGTTTCAGCGAGCATTATTGAGTTTGAATTTGGTGTTTTAGAAAGCAATATTTTCCAGATTACTAAGCAAAGATATAGTTGTTTGTTGAAATTATTGATATAAAAACAATAGTTCTCTATCAAAATTATTGATGTTGCTTCTTCTGCACATGAAAGTGCGTTGAAGATCATATTTCTTTGATGAGCTTTTTTGGCATCTCACTGTGATGGAAATGGAGATATTATTCCCACTTGTAGTGATTTGGTCAAATTTCACCATTCTAGCACATTTGATTTTTGTGCTAGTGGAGAACACAATGTCCTAAAGTTATAAATAAAAAAATACTTGCTTTCTGATTGGTTTAAAATTGAAGGCCATCTATCATATTGTTTTGTAAGAGAATGTTTGAGTGCATGGTTATGGAGAAGAAGAAACAAGAGCTTCTTCGTCAATAAAGGAGTGAGTATCTTCTGGAGGAGCAGTTCCAGGCAAGGGAAATGCTTGATATTAAACAATAAGGTATTATGTTCAATCTTATGGATCTTAAGTTTTTTTTTTGTTTTTTCAAATGAGCTTCTCCTTTTCCATGAGGGTGGGATTGTCAATACTCCCTTTTCATGAGGGTGACATGTTGGCTTGTTGGGGCCTAACCTAGGTTCAGAAGTGATTTAGCCAAACAAATCCCGAAACTACCGGCCCTTTCAACAGTAGTCCATGGTGTGCAGACTGAGTTCTCACCCGATGTAGTATGGGAGGGTGCTAGAACTAGGTATCTGCACCCTAGGGATGTCTTGATGAAGTCTGGGAAGCTGGAAAACCATTCTTGAGCACTTTCGTTGCTCCGCGCAGCCATCTATCCTTCACAACTTATGTAACTACTTCCGCGTAGCTCTGTAAAGAGCATAGAGAGGTGTTGTCTAGATCCTTATTCCTTAATGTGCTTTTATTATAGATCTTAACTTAATTATGTGGGCCCAATATTCTCATTAATAATTCAACATTCATAACAAGTTCGTGCAATCATGAACTGTAAAGCGATGCATAAATATAATAAAAGCATACACACAAAATATTCCAAAATCAACTTATGTTTTATTAATTCTCTGTCCCAGTACAATCCCAACTCCACCCTGCGCACTCAGCTGTAGGGGTCCATGCACATAGTTGCGGAATCTACTAGTCCTATTCACACTTAGCTACAGAGCCTCTTCCTACTACTACAACCCAAGACTTGGACTCTGTTGGGTCCCTATAATACTAGTGATTACCCAATTACTGTTGTAGTTGTATCCCTTATTAATATTGTTGTGCCCCTATTGTCCCCATATTGTTATTACTGTGCCCTATAGAATCCCTCTATTGTTATTTTTGTGGCTTTATATTATTATTGTTAGGTCGGCTGGGTTATATTGTGACTCCTTAGACTCCTATATATAGAAAGTAGGTTTTGTCATTTGAATCATCCAAGAATTGGTCATTTATGTAATGTAAAGGAGGTTGCCCCCTTAAAGAGGCTAAATTCTAAGGCGTTGATCTATCTTTTCTATCTTTTTGTGAGCTAGTTTCATAACATTTGGTATCAGAGCTTAGGAATCTAGGGTTTTGCTACTCCAAACAGGTCATCGTGGCATTTTCACTATAACTTTTTTTCTGCGATGTTTCAGAAGCTAAAAAAAAAACCCATTTGAAAAAAAATCGCACTGAATCACAGATCTGAATTTCAGAGCTTTGTGCACTATATTTGTGGAGATATGATCTAAGGAAGTTGGTATTTTTGCAGACTCCTGAATTACATTCCAAACAGGTGACCTGGGGAAAATTGTCATAACTTTCTCTCTGAGCATCGGATTGAAATTTCGTAAGAAGTTACAGAAAGAGGATAGGCATGTCGTACAAGATCACTCTACTGAACTAGTCTATAATCAGGTCATCTTTGGAGATTATGCATAACTCTTCCTGGGAGAATCCAATTTGGATCAGACTAGTGGCATTGGAAAGAGAACACCGAGGGCTACTACAGGTCGTAATTTTAGAACTAGATGATCCAAAATTGCAAAGATTCATTAGATTCAAATCAAGCTTCTACAAAGTGAAAAAAGGTGTGTAGTTTTAAAATTTTTTTTGCATAAGCTTGGTTTGGAAAATTAGTTTGAATTAGTAATTTATGCCCCGAGGAAAGAAAATGCAAACACCTAGTAAGCAACCTAAAAGCTCTAGCATGACTCATGAAGAAGTGGAAGAAATGAAACATGATATATCAAAATTACCAGACCAAGTGCAACAAGTGTCGCTTGCACAAAAAACAACAAAATCTAAGATGGATGGTCTAAGGAAAGATGTAGAAGCTAAGATGGATGGTTTAAAGAAAGGTGTAGAAGCTAAGATGGATTGTTTAAAGAAAGGCGTAGAAGCTAATATGGATGGCATGGAAGCTAAGAAGAATGGCATGGACGCTAAAATTGATGGCATGGATGATAAGATGAAAGAATTGAAGATAAATATGAATAAGTTGCTACAAGAAATGGTCACTGATGGTGAAAGGGTAGTAAAGGAAACTCATGATGAGAACAAAAGAAATGTTAATCATGATTCCATAGACTCTAATGATAGATCGAAGACCCACCATATTGCAAAAATCGATATGAGGAAGTTTGATGGCAAGGATCCTGCAACATGAATATTACAGATGGAGCAATTTTTTAATCTCAATAATGTGCAAAACACACAAAAGGTATGTATTGCAACTTTATATTTGGAACCAAATCAGTTTGTATGGTATCAACGACTTTGCTCTCGTAAAAAAATTATCACTTGGGCATTTTTTACAGAAGAATCGACAACACATTATGAGGATACAAAAGGCAACACTTTTTTTAGCCAACTGATAAGTCTCAAACAAAAGGGTTCAATAATGGAGCACATTGAGGAGTTCCAAAAATTGGACATAAGGGTAAAAGATATTCGAGAGGAGAATAGGATTGATGTGTTCATAGGGTCTTTAAAGGATAATATCCAACATGATGTTCGCCTTTGGGAACCTGATTCATTAGAGAAGGCATTCAGGTTAGCAAGAAAAATGGAAAGCAAAATTATGGCAACCAGGAAGCATACCACTCACAACTATAAAGACGGAAGGGTTGTTGCCCCTAGTCTTCCACAACCTATAAGGTTGACACCACAACAATTGGAAGAAAAAGGAGCAAAAGGGCTTTGTTACAGTTGTGATAGCAAATACACTAAAGGTCATAAGTGTGCTGAGAAGAAATTATTCTACATAGATTGTGAAGAGGAAGAAGAAAAGGAGCAGGAAATGTCAAAAGAAGAGGATATACTCCAGGAACAAAGCCTATATGAAGAACAAATGAATCCGACCATATCTTGTAATGCATTGGCTGGAATTACCACTCCTCAAACCATCAAGATAGAAGGACAAATCAAGAAGAAAAAGGTAATAGTGTTGATTGATTCAGGAAGTACCCACAATTTTATTGATTCTTAGGTAGCAAAAGAATTGAATTGCTTCTTATATCCAGCACTAGAGTGTCAAGTGATGGTTGCAAATAGAGGGACAATAAATTGCTCTGGAAGTGCCATAATATCAAGCTATCGATGGGAGAATATGTATTGACTAGCCCAATGCTTTCCATTCCAATGGGAGGTGTTGATGTTGTACTAGGAGTCCAATGGCTATAATCCTTGGTACAATAGCTTTAATTTTCAAGAACTTTTCATGAAATTTTCTATGGAAGGAAAGGAAGTTGTATTAAGGGGTATTGCAGGGGAAGCAGGAAAGATAATCAGCTCTAATGGTATGACAAAGCTTCTAAAAAGGAACAAAGAGGTGTAATTGCACAATTATGTTCGCTAGATGTTTCCACATCGGAATCATCTATTTTTCCAGATCTCCAAAAAGTCCTGGATAATCATTCCAAGGTATTTGAGACTCCTAAATGTCTCCCACCTGTGCGTGATCATGATCATGCTATTCATCTAATTCTAGGAAGTGTTCCTTCAAACATCAGGCCGTACAGATATCCCTATGTCCAAAAGAGTAATTGAACGTATGGTTGCAGAAATGCTAGAGGCTGGTATAATTCAACCAAGTCAAAGTTCTTTCTCTTCTCTAGTTGTATTGTTGCACAAGAAGGATGGATCATGGTGCATGTGTCTGGATTATAGGGAGCTCAACAAGCTCACTATTAAAGATAAGTTTCCCATTCTTTTCATTGATGAATTACTGGATGAATTGCATGGATCAATTTACTTCACCAAGTTGGATCTTCGTTCAGGATATCATCAAATTAGAATGAAGACTGAAGACATTCCAAAAACAACATTTAGAACTCATGAGGGTCCATTATGAATTTTGGTCATGCCTTTTGGCCTTACCAATGCACCTTCAACATTTCAAGGTTTGATGAATTCAATTTTCAAACCATTCCTTAGAAAATTTGTGTTAGTATTTTTTGATGATATACTAATCTACAACAAGTCTTGGAAGGATCATGTTGAACATGTTGACAGGGTGCCACAACTATTGGAGGAAAAACAATTATATGCAAAAAGATCCAAATGTTTCTTTGGAGTCCAAGAGGTGGAATATCTGGGTCATATTGTATCTCATGAAGGAGTTAAGGTAGACCCTAGCAAAATTAAAGCCATTAAGGAATGGAAAAATCCCCACATCCATAAAGCATCTACGAGGATTTCTCGGGTTGACAGGGTATTATCGCAAGTTTGTTAAGAATTATGGAAGAATAGCAGCACCTCTAACAACATTATTGAAGAAAGATGCATTTTCATGGACTCAGGAAGCAACAAAGGCCTTTGAACATCTTAAAGAGGCAATGTGCCAAGGCACCGGTCTTAGCTATACCGAACTTCACAAAAACCTTTATTGTGGAATGTGATGCTTCAAGAAATGGAATTGGTGCTATTTTAATGCAAGATGAAAGACCCATTTCTTTTGAAAGTCATCCAATCAAGGGAAAGTTTTTATACAAAGCTATTTATGAGAAGAAAATGTTGGCAATACTACATGCACTTAAGAAATGGCAACCCTACCTAATGGGAAGACATTTGAAGGTAAAAATGGATCATGATAGCCTTAAATACTTTTTGGAGCAAAGATTATCCTCTGAAGAGCAACAAATGTGGGTCACAAAGATGTTGGGTTATGACTTTAAAATCATCTAAAAAAAGGGAAGCAAAATGTGGTGGAAGATGCACTCTCAAGAAAGGATGAGGATGTGGAAGCATTGTTGTGCACCATTTCTATTATCCAACCAGATTGGATAAATGAAGCAAGGGAGGAATGGAAGAATGATGAAGCAGTGTGGGCACTTATTCAAAAGTTACAAGATTCTAGTACATCTGATACATTTAGCTAGCAAAATGACTCGTTATGGTACAAAGATCGCTTATACCTTTGTAGGAATTCCCAACTCAAACAAAAGATTCTTATGGAATTGCACACTTCTCCCTTAGGAGGGCACTCAGGATTTTTAAAAACTTACCATAGGGTTAAGAAGGAATTTTTTGGGATGGCCTTAAATCGTATATTCAAAAGTTTGTGGCAAAATGTTTGGTTTGCCAACAAAATAAAGTTGAAATAATTAAGACCTCGGGTCTATTACAACCTTTATCCATTGCAAGCCAACGTTGGGAGGAGGTTTCAATAGATTTTATCACAGGTTTACCCAAGTTTGAGGGAAAGAGTGTCATCATGGTGGTAGCTGATAGACTTACCAAGTATGCACACTTTTGTGCATTATCACATCCATTTAAATCCAGTACAGTTTCTACAACATTTATGGAAACAATTCGAAAGCTACATGGAAACCCAAAGGTTATTGTAAGTGACAGAGATCCCATTTTCATTGAAAATTTTTGGACAAAATTATTTTCTTGTCTTGGTACGCAGTTAGCTCATAGCTCATCTTATCATCCTCAATTTGATGGGCAAACTGAGATAGTAAATGAATGTTTAGAAGGATATCTTTCTTGCTTTGAATCTGATAAACAGACACAATGGGTCAAATGGTTGCCTCTGGTTGAATGGTTGTATAACACTTCATTCCATACAACAACGAAAATGACCCCATTTATGGCACTTTATGGACATCAGCCACCATCCATCACATCATATTTAAGAGAAAATTCTAAGGTTCAAGCAGTGGAACATCACATTGAACATCAACAACAAGTCCTCCAACACTTAAAGGATAACCTCGTATTGGCACATAATAGAATGAAACAATAGGCAGATCAACATCGCAACGAAAGAAGTTTTGATGTAGGTGATTGGGTATTCCTATGGCTACAACCATATAAACAAATGTCCCTCAAGCAAGCTAAGAAGGATAATAATGTCACCATAGTATTCTGTTCTGTAAAGGTGTTCAAAATTGGTACTATGGGCAACAAATTGGAGCTTCCTACAACTTCTCGAGTGCACCCAGTTTTCCATGTTTCATGTTTAAAGAAGGTTATAGGTGACAAGCTCCCAATTCAAACAATATTTCCAGAACTTGATGAGTAAGGAAAAATTATATTGGAACCGGAAGCAGTCATAGAAACAAGAACTCGATGGCTATGAAATCGATCAATTTCGGAGTATCTCATCAAGTGGAAGAAGATATCTGCTGAAGATTCCACATGGGAGGATGAGAATTTTATACTGAAGCATCCAGAACTACTCAAGCATTGAGGAAAACAATTTTTTAAGGGAGAGGGGCATGTTAGGTCCCTATAATATTAGCGATTACCCCATTACTATTGTAGTTGTATCCATTATTAATATTGTTGTGCCCCTATTGTCCCCATATCGTTATTATCGTGCCCCATGGAATGCCTCTATTGTTATTTTTGTGGCTTTATATTATTATTTTTAGGTCGGCTGGGTTATATTGTGACTCCTTAGACTCCTATATATATAATGGAGGTTTTTTCATTTGAATCATCCAAGAATTTTTCATTTATGTAACATAAAGAAGGTTTCCCCCTCGAAGAGGCTGAATTCTAAGGCGTTGATCTATATTTTTTATCTTTTTGTGAGCTGGTTTCATAACAAATATGGAAAAGACACATGATCTTATACATATAGATAAATATTTGGACAATTGTCGAATTAGTTCACATAGAAGAAATTCTTGTTAAAACACATACACCACACTTTTAACAAGATAAGTAGAAAATTCACTGAAATAATTCAATTCCCTTAGTACCGATGAAAACAACATGTATACATTGCAAAAATTAAAAGAATAACCTTATAATATTTATGATATATGCATGAATGTGTGTTGGCTCAATGAACTTTTGGATTAAGAAAAATTTCGAAGATAGATGAATATAGTGAACAACACTAGCCCCAATAATGGAGCATTAGAGCAATCACTTGCTCCTCCAAAAGAAATATTTTCCTCTCTATTGCCTAGAGGAGGGGCCAAGGTGAAAATTCCTTTACATGAGCAATGAGGGTGTATATATAACAAATGGGGTGATCATTCACCTCCCTTCTGACTGTTAGACTATCCTCATGGCTATTTGAGTTCCCTATGACCTTTCGACTTCCAACATCAATTTTCACATTACATTGATGACCCTTGGACTTCCACTTTACATTACATTTATCCAACACTGAATTTACATAATCCACAAATCATGTGGCAAATGATGACATGACACTATGACAAGATATGCAAGACATTGATGATATGGACTGCACGATGACATTACAATTTCAAGGTATTCTTGTTGTTGTTTTCTTTGAGTCTTCTTGAGATGTAGTGCATGTTCTTTTTCTTCCTCCTTCAGCTGGCTTAAAAGTAAGCAATCTTCAATGTGGCCTTGATTTCAAGTTGTTGTCATAATCTTGTGCCCCTTTGTTTGGGCATGATTGATGAACTTTTCTTTGTAGCTAAAAAGCTCTCTTCTAGTAGGGTCTCCTTCTTCAGCTCCTTCATCATCATCCTATCATAACATGATAGAATACCTTGGAATAGTTACCACACTGGGAAATCTTGAAAGCTCCCCTAGCTACACTATTTCCTTCAAGCACATACTCATGAATAAGATGAAGAGGAGCCATGAAAGAATTGTCATTTATCATGAGAAAGAAGGGTACGAGACTCTAGGGATTTCCATTTTTCTCTCCCTTACTAACGAAAAACGTTTTTGCAGTATCTATAAGCCCATACCAAAAATCAAACATGTTATCGGTGGAAGTGGTTTGACATTCAACGAAGATTCCCTAAGTTGAGAGGTATCTTAGAATGCATGAAATGTAATCAATATGGGTAGTTTGGGAGTGGAGATGGGCAATGCCAGATGGAAAGAGTATATGATGATTTTGGACCTATGCTAGAAATCATGTCTGGAATTTTAAGGGGCACTACAAATTTAAGGAATAGAAGAGAAGATTGAATCTCTCATGGGAGAAGGTTTTAGTTGATGATAATGGTCTTCCATTAGATTAAAAGGTGATGAGCTACCCAACGCAAAGGAAATTATAAAACACTCATGGCTTAGTTCAGTAAGAGATGTACCAAATCAGTAACGGTCTCTTAGTTGCACCAAAGGAAATGGTTCTTGAATCTCAAAGGCTGATCTGATCTCACATAACCATAATATAAACATAGATTTAGTTAATTTATGATTATGTTAACATGTCTCCCTTTTTTCCTGGAATTGGCTATGAAGTTTAATTTAATTATTAATATTTATGAGTTGGAGGTAGGATTTAACCTCTACAAAGTATTTTACTAGATCATTCATAAATATAAATTAAATGGCTGATAAATGTTCAATCCACAATAAATATATTCACCACATGACACATTTTATGTTTCTAAAATTAAAAAAATCATAAAAGATAATGATTAATAAATATGGAATACATCTTATGTTTATTGAAATTGAAAAAATATTTAAAATTAACTAAATTATGACTTTATTTTAAATTATTATTATTATTATTTTAAATTATAAAAAAATTAAAACATAGAAAAAGATTCTTAACCATGGAGATTTAATTCCATTTTTCCGCGAAGATTCCTAATATGTAAATAAGTTTTTTTACAATATCATGGGCTAATGCATGGTTTATCAATACCACTTGCCCAAAAAACCATAACACTTGTTAGCATAATATGGAGGCAATGTTGTAATGCTATAAATGTTTATAAACATTTACATGTTGGCCCAATGTTGTAATAGGATTTGTTACAATACCATGGCTTATGAATACCACATGCCCAAAAATCATAACTGAGTTTATAATCAAAATATTTTAATTTATTTTAAGTGTATAACATTTTTGTGCCTATAGAAACTCTCCAACCCAATAAGGAAGAGATATTGCAATGTCCTATTATGTTAGGATATCTAAACAATTTTTTTTTTGTAAGCTTGGCACAAATATATCTTCATCATGTCAAATCACTAGTAGAAAATGATAAAATTAGTGACTAGGTGACTAAAAAAGTTAGTCACCACAATTTTTCCAAGTCAAATACTACTAAAAATGACTAACATAAATGACTAATTTAGTCCTGTGTTAAAATATATGACTATCTAAAAAATAATACAACTAAAAATGACTACCAAAAATGACTGATTTAGTCTAAGAACAAAAGTGGGACTACTTCATAAGTACTACAATAATATGAATTAGTCGTTTATGTTAGTCATTTAACTGTGTCACTTCAATAATCTAAACTTACAAGTGATAATGGATTTAGGCCAAACCAACGACCAAACCTAGTGACAACCATTATAACCCAAGGATATATCTAATAACTAACGGGATAGATATAACAATAAATTGTGATTTATTAAACACTAAGATATCTTGAGGCATGCAAGAGTGAATCTCGACTATGCTATGAGGTGCCTATCTTCTATCCTTTTTACGATAAGCCAATATGTCTCATGTAGGAATTGAAATCTTGTAAAAATAAGAACAAAAAATATACCTAACCACCAAAACTATAACTCATAAAAACATTAATACATTTAATAATAACAATTATTATCATAATTTAATTTTAAAATCATATTTAAACCAAACAACAAATGAGCATATAAAATATTCTTATTTATGAAAGGGAAGAAAACCTTTTCCATAACGATTTAACTTTAAAACTAACAAAAATGTGAGTAAATAAAAAAAATTATAATATTTATACCAGTTATACCCTAGCACAAAATACTTCCAGTGAACCACAAAGAGCCCCAATAAAATACATTGCAAAAGGGACACCAACTTGAATGGCTAAATACATTCACTACATACTATTGGTACCATTTATGTTATATGACCATACTCGCTTCATTGTTCATTTTCATTACTGGAAAATCCATTTTACGGTGCCTTCTACTTTCCATGTGGTTTCAAGTTCCATCCAAGGCTTTTGCGGTCCAATGAGAAGATAAGCACCTTCTTCTTGCCACATGGTTTCAAGCTCCATCCAAGGCTTTTGCGGTCCAATGAAAACATAATGGTGGAAAATCAAGTCATATTTCATACACATTAGGGGGTTATGGCTAGGAAAATATTCACAGTTTCCCAAGGGAATCAGCTTGACTCACTCATACACGTAGGGGGAAATCATAATCAAGCCCTTTTCCCTAATGAGTTTAGGAGGTTGGGTTGGTGGGTGGGGAGATTAATTTTGAAGGGGAAGGGGAAGACATTGATGATATAAAACAATTAGATGTAAATTTTAGCCCTATCTCAACTAAGCTTGGTTCTTACTCTTATTGACTATGTTTCTCTTATTATACTTATATCATAACCTAGAGAGAGTGATGATATTCTCGGGTGGAAGGCTAAGATATTAAGGTTTGAGACCCAAATCATAAAGAGAGCATGTTTCTTGATCTACAATGTGCAAAATACATTGGCATAAAAATAAATATGGAAAGGGAAAAGGAATTTCCTGTCGGATTTCCACTAGTCATGACTTCACCTTTGAAATCATGCTCTGATACCAACTGTTACGAGCTTGAATGGTGACAAGCCTTTCACTACATTATACTATTGGCGCCATGAATATTATATGACCATACTCTTTACATTATTTATTTTCATCACTGGAAAACCCTTTTTACCCCATCTTATACTTTCCACATTGTTTCAAGCTACATCCAAGGGTTTTGCAGTCCGATGAAAACGTAATCATGGAAAATTGGGCTCAATTTCATACACATTAGTGAGCTCTTGCTGGGTAAATATTCACAAGTATTATTTGGTTTAGCTGAGTAATATTTGCAGGAATTAACTCAGTTTGGTTTATTCACATGTATTCTTTGGTTTACTTGAGTAATATTTGCAGGAATGGACTCAGTTTGGTTTTCTTAAAATAATAGAACAGAATACTACCATTAACTTCAACCTTCACAGTGAATTTGATGCAATCATACTGAGAATTAAGATGATTAATAAACAAATCCAATTTCTCATGACGATGGGGCCAACCAACACAACTATCATTAACAAACTTTTTTCATAGCTTGCGTTTAAATTGAAACGAGGGAAGATCTTTGGTCTCACAATCCTCCATGAATAAATTAGCAACGACAAGGGAGGGTGGAAAACCGATGTCTACTCCATATGTATGTTAAATGAAGTTAGCATGGAAGCTGAAAAAGATAGATTTCAGGCAAACCCTAACTAATTTAGCAATGTCATTATCATTGATCCGATTTATAACATTAATGGACTCATTAATGGGGATTAGTGTAAAGAGAAATAAAGTCAAAGATTACAAACAAGTCCTGAGGGTCTAACTTAATGCCCAATAACTCCTTGCCAAAGGAGGCAGAGTCTTTGATGAGGAGTTAGTGTGACCAGCCAAAGGTTTTAACTTATGTAGTAAGAATTTAAGAACAAGATAAGTAGGCCCAACTACTATGTTAATAATAGGTCTTAAGGAGGCCCCAACCTTATGAATTTTGGGAAGGTCATAAATCTTGGGAGTGAGAGGGTTTCTTTCAATATGTTTCTTTCTTAGGGAGTTAAGCGAAATATTGGATTTTACGAAATAGATGACCTCCTTAGAAAAAAAATTAATGGGATTTTTATTGAGTTTCTTGTAACTACCACTATTATGAAGGTGTTCTAACATTTTTCTAACATAGTTAGTTTTATCTAAAATAAAAACAATCCCATTTTTGTCAACCTTAAGAACGATGATATATGGGTTATCTATTACAGATTTAAGGGTAAGAAACTCATTTTTGCTAATGTTTCCCTTGGGGGGGCTTCACTTTCTTAAGAACAATATCGCAATATTGTCTAATAACTTATTTAATGTTATTAGGAAGGTCCCTAATCCCATATTCAGTGTTGTAGATAATGTCCTCAATGGGAATTTTTCTAGGAGCCAGGGATAAATTGAACCCTTTTTCCAAGAGGTGAAAAATATGAGGGTCCAACTAGATAATAACAATAATCATCGTCATCATTATTATTATTAAAAACAACACCATTATTATTATTAATATTAATAAAAACAACATCAATATTATGATTATTATTCCTATTATTATTATGATTTGATATGTTATTATTAAGGGAATTATTAGTGTTATTGTAAATAATCTTGTTATAATAATCGACATAAGGGAGATATATGTTATAATACGAAAAAACATGTGGGAGGGAATATGAAGAAGAAACACGAGGAACATAAAGGGATGGGGAAGGAGGATCTGTTACCAATGAAGAGGAGGAGAGGGGTGTGTTTATGAGAGAGGGAGAAATTAAGTCAACGGAAGGGAGGTTCAAAAGGATGGAGGGGGATGTGGAGTCAACAAAAGGCATTACTCAGCATGGGGTTGACGAATCATCCTCAAGAGATACGACATGGTTCATGGCATAGTTACCAAATTACAATTGAAATACGAATGTGAATTCAATTTGATACAAAAAAAAATTGATGGTTTAAAATTGAATACGGAAAAAATTCGGGAGTATACATCTTTCCAATACTCAAATATATTATTTTTTCAATATTTAAAAATGAAATAAATAGATGATGATAATGTTGAAAACCTCAAAAACACCTTAAAAACAATTATCAATGATAAATGTTGAAAATAAAATTATACCTTGGAACAATGTCCATAACCTTACATTAGAATACAAAATTATACAAATTAAATTTTTCATCCATATATCCAACAATATCATATATTATATGATGTCTGATATAAGGTAAAAATTTTAGGAACTCCACATTGTAGTGAGAAATATAGATTTCAAATTACCATCCCAGCTTAAGTTTAGAATGTGGTTATATATAATGTAAAAACATTTTCAAAATATAAATTTATATCCTTAATTACTATTACTCATTTATCAATCTAAATTAAATTATACTTTGTAACTAATTAATCATATTGTTTTTAATTACAAATTATTATTAATTTGATCAAACAAATTTTTATTTTATAATACAAAATATTAATATTACGATTTACTACTTAATTAAATTTCTAAAAAAATCTACTTGTATTATAACCCATTGACCTAAGGGATAGCTCAGTTGGTCAAGTTCTTGCTGCTAAGTACCTAGCTTATCAGAAGGTCACGGGGTGAAATCTCCTCGACACCCTTAGAGTTAGGCCTTGCTAGTTTGGCCAAAAGGTAGATCCCTTCCAGTTGATCTACCTGGGTTTTCTTGTGGATGTAGTGGCCACTTAGTTTTCGTGAACCACCTGTAAAAATAAACCATAATACAACCCATAAATCAATGAATTAATTAACTGAATAAATTTACTTTGAAAAAAGTCATTGTATTAAAATTAAACTAGCGACTAACATATACCATCTCATGGATTTGAAGCACTAGTTGAAAAGTAGGTGGGCCCCAAGGGATTATTTTTTTAACGTGAATCTATGGATATCTGTACTGAGTTTCTAACTATTGTAGTAAATTGCAAACTAAATCGAATAATCAAAATTTTGAAATTATTTTGTCGATACGATCGAGTTTGTTAACCATGCTTCATGGAGAATAAGATTGGAGGACTGGCCAGAGGGCTAGGGGATGAAGCATAGGTCAATGACGATGGGATAAACTTCAAAGAACAATGCCTGAGAGATGTTTTAGATGAATAACATCATTGGGATGACATTCCAGACATAAGAATCATATGATGACTACACAGATTCGAAGGGAGATAAATAACTATGGCCTTTAGGGACAGACCATCACAATTGAGAGATTCTTTGGGAAGAACAATCAACGAGGGGTTAGCGATGTGAAGATTGCTTGATAAAATATCACGGTAGAGAAGAACCATGTTCCAAGATAAAATAGAGGTTGAGGGAGATAAAACAAAAGAATGATGACACACCAAGACAAACAAGGAAACTTGATTGTTGACCCACGAGTTAAGCGCAACGATTTGATCACATCGAATATAGTTGTTTGATAAAATTGAGAAGGTTGTTAGCCACATAGAGTGGTCACATAGAGCCACAGAGTTTATTCACCACAGATTGTCATAAATTTGATTGGCCATATCTAAGTGGAGAGATAATAAAATCTGTGATAGATAATCCAATTCGAGTGCAACCCTACAAATTCTAGGAGCTGAAATAGTAGAATGACGAGAGACTGAGAGATATGAGGAAACCTGGTTATTGACCCACATGTTCAGCACATTGATTTGATCACATCCAGTATAGTTGTTTTGATAAAATCAAGAAGGTTATTAGCCACATAGAGCCTCAGAATTTATTTGCCATACTGTTGTGAATGTGATTAGCCAGATCTAAGTGAAGAGAGAATAAAATCTGTGTAGCGAATCGAATTTGAGTCTAACCCTACAAATTTTAGACCAGAGCAAAGAAAAACTCATTTTCAAAAGGACACGCTTGTTTTTCTAGTTGAGTAAATAAACTGCAGAATACATACATGCAGATATAAAGAGAGAGAGAGAGTTTCTATTTATTTTACTAAGTTTTTTTCCAGTTACTTGGATCTAAGCTTAGATGGAAAATGTCAAGGTAAGAAATCTGTCGATGCTTAACGTCAAAACTATGTAAAAACCAGAATAAGTTCATTAGGGGAATTTTTAGGTCTAAAATGGGCCTCCTAAGAAAAATGTACAACCAAAATTAACTTTTTAAGAACCAATAGGATTCAGGATGATGATGTCAACCATGGGAGATGATTCACCATTTTTGGAGTAAATAAGTAAAAAGATTAAAAAATAATAAAATAATAAAACTACCTTTTCAACTTTATTTTCATCTTATCTCCCTAATGGTTTACTCAATTTTTGAGCGGGAGTACTCATTGGATGCAAAATTTAATTCCTCATCTAAGGAGTACCCATGTTGCATACTTTTGATGGACCTTACTACATGAAAAATAAGAAATCATGTTTTCATGTATTTCTCATTTTTCGTGTAGCAGGGTCCATCGAAAGTATGCAACATGGGTACTCCAAGGAAATGGTAGAGGCTCTTATAGCCCATATAGATGGAGCGTCTATTCAAATTGGCAATCTCTTTTATGTTTTTTTTTTCTGGATAGAACACTATTGATGATGTAAGTTAACAAGGTCATCACTCAATACATTGGTTAATAATCTGTTTAGACGGTTACATGTCATGTGTGTGCATCAGATATAAATTGGGAATGTTAATATTTTTTTCTTTTTGTTTTGTTGGACAGGACACAATTGGCATTAAAGGTGAGCATTGCAACAAATTGATTAAATTGAGTAGGTCAATGAAGAATTTGGTATCCTAAATAATTGAGAAAAATACCAAACAAATTTCTGACCATAGTATTTTGAACTAATTTATTTATTTATTTATTTTCGCATTTCCTTAAACAAAATATGTAGAATTTTGGTATATATTATAAGAGGTACATTTCAAGAATATAATACGTTGGGTATACTGAGATTGGCTGTAAGCATGCCCTGTAGTGACAGTCTGTGAGGTCGATATGCTCTAACATGTTTGTGGGGAAACTCGTTTATTATTATATGTTGTTTTATTGTTCTGAATAATTGTTGGGACATCTTGCAGTGTGGGAACACATAAGAAGAGTGCAAGGTGTATTATAAGAGCACCAACACCATAAAGTATGAATGTCAACAACCACCTCAAGCGAGGCCACTAGAGGAGGTGAATTTTGCAAAATCTATACATTACTATTCAAATGTATAGACATACGTCCTTAATTAACCTTCCATGAATTATCTTATAAAAATTTGTTGGCTATCCACATAATGTCCAGAATTTCAAGTGATTGTACAAATTTTCAGAAGCTCTAACTAATCACTCACTTTTTTCACTCCATTGTTTATTGTAAATTCCATACACTCATATTTCAAACACCACCATATCAAATGAAGAATGTTCATTCAATTTTTGTTGGGACCAATACATACATCTTCATTTCTAAATGAAAAATTATTTCATTGGAGTTCACCTATTCTACTCTGCCCAAATTTCATATCAAATATGTTCCCTCATTTTAGTACTTGCAGAGAAAAAGCATGTTCAGTTTAGTTTATGCCATTATAAATTATATTCTAAAAACAAATGAGTTTCTAAATATGTTTGAAATCATTTTGCTAGACTTCCACCGACACTTTTTGCCAACATTTCATAAGATATATGTACACTATTGACAAATAACATCAAAACACAAGAAACCATACACCCTCTTTGGGATTCGCTAGATGATGAAATTATGGACCTTAAAAACAGCTAGTAAGAATTTTCCTTCCAAAAGATATTATCCAAAAAAGAGACAAAGAATCAACAAAAACCTTCCAATTATTGGGGCCACGTTGTTTAAGAGATGGAAATCTACCCCCTCCTCCATGCAATTGTGGAGGATAATGCAGTAACTTAGACCAAGCTCATAAAGAAGACTGCCAAGCAGGCTTGGACGTTGGATCTTAAGGTAAGGGGATTTCAATAGCAACAACTTCAACACATTACAAGGAACCAATGCAAGTAGATGTTTCCTTTTTCCATGGGTTCCACTTCTTCATTGTGTTATTACTCTATCATTGGAACTGTTTCTTCAGTTTGCTGCACTACTTATGGGGCGTTTCAATTTGTTTTGTTACATGCGGGTCTATTGGTACTTGAATCATTTTTCTGTTTTTTGTTCTTTTGATTGTTCTAACTTTGTCTAAGGATATTCATATTTCTTTATTTCTATATCTTCTTCCTCTTTTTTCCAAGTTTGCAAGGACTCATTATCCTATTTTTGAACCTTTTCTACTTAGTATCTGAAGCAGTGTTTCCAAACTTGGCCTTAATTAAAACTAGGAAAAACTATGGGAAGCATACACTTAGACCGAGAAAAATCGAAAAATTACATGTCCTAAGGACATCATAAACACTTTGAAAACATGCATGATATTAGAGAGATTTGTAACACTGATATGAAGCATTGGTTACCCTTCCAATTGCTAGTCCAGTTTCCCTTATTTTGCAACTAGTTCCAATTTCCCTTATTTTGCAACTAGTTCGAGTTTCCACTGACTTTCAACCAGAATTACCAAGCTTTGCAATTTCCTACTTATCATTCTTTAGGGAACTGATTTCTCAATTCTCGGGATAGAAGGAAATTATTCAATTGAAATGGATTTTCTCATAGTTCACTCATTCTTTCCAAGCATAATCCAAAAGTTGTAAATTAAAAGACCTGGAAATTTATTCTAGTTCTAGGTCCACACATATGTCAGCATGCTGGGCTCCTTTTCTTTGTTATTTCCAACACATTTCGTAATTTATGGTTTTTACCTAAGTTTCCAACATGCATATACTGGTATGGGAACATGTATGGGTACAACACTTTTTCAAACAGGAGATGGGTGTATATCGTGGGTACATATATCAAATTTTATACATACAATGATATATGCAAAAAATGGGAACTAAAATTAATGTAAATAAAAATAATTAAGATTCATATTTTGGATTCAAATCAACTTTCACTTAAATCATTCTAGTGTTTGATATTCATCAAATTACATTCATGTTTCTAACATTGAATATTAACATTCCTTCCTTTTCCAGATATATTGTGAAAATGACAAATATAAAATCTGAAACTTGAACTTGATGATACTCAAAAGTGGGGACTTGGGAGTGAATAATGTTGATAATTATGAAAGTGGCTTAACACTAAGTTTCTGGACACCAATTTCCTACAATAAAATTTGTGATAAATGTTCCTATTCCTTTAATATATTCTCCCAAGCTCTTCCATTCTCATGTAGGCAAAACTAAAAATGAAAAATGAGATTGAAATTAAGGTTGAAAATATATAAGGGGAAACACTTTACATGTTCGAGGGCTTCCTGCTTGGTGCATCCTAAAAAGGCTTTATTGGGGTTTTTAACATGTACAGGGGCATGGATACAAAGAATTGGATACTTAGGTACATGTACCCATACTAAGGGTTGTACCTGTGTAGCAGTGATCACTAATGGCATTAAAATCAAAATTGTGATATACTTAAGAGCGTAATTAGTTGTCCTACCCACATAACTATTGTAGGGAAACCTTCAACTGGATGAAATCCATGGTTTAATATCTCATGAACTAACTTGATCTACCCATGTACCAAGTTCATCCTTTGAAGACTAAGTCTCTATCTTTCTAGTGAAAGAGAATGACAATAAAATAGCCTATGTTATGGTTATCTCAAATGTTCCTTGTGCTTTACTTATTTCAACTAAAACTCATTATTGTCTAGAAAGAGGGTTATATTGATATAAATCTCCAGAAAAGGACTTGGTCTTTCAACATGATGCTACCTTCTATTATTGGATCTTAATTTAGAGAGAATATGGGCTTTTCAACTTGGTGGATGATCCCACTCTAATATGGATAGTGAGAAAGTTTCGACTTCCCTTCTATTTTTTCTCCCCATGTAACCAAGCATTCCATCCTTCAACCTATAGGCAGAGGTAAGAGTTTGTTCAGGGCTCAACGTCATTCAACAACAATGATTAAATTCATTACAACAATATACTCAATATCAGCTCAACATGCCAGTAGAAGGAATTGAATCTCGAGGGGTGGGGTGGGGGAGAAACATAATCATTCCTCCAAACCACCCAATATTGACCCAATTGACTCTAATTACCCTTTTCTTGAAGAAGCTTACTGAGAATTTCTAGAGTAATGGGGAGGGTGAATGCCATCCACATTTCTGTTCCATATAAGTACCTTAAAAAGGTAGAATAGTTCATAAAGAGCGTAAGTCCAAGCTTGCCAAGTTATTTTTAGTCCACCCTAATAAAAAGTTCTTTGGGGTTTTCTACATGTACATAGCCATGGGTTCAAATAATTGGACCCCCAGGTACAACCGTACATGTAGTCATATTAGGGTTTTACCCATGTATCACCAATGGCATTAGAATCCAAGGTATGCTAAATTGAAGTGAGTGTTTTTTTGTCTTACCCACATAGATATTGTAGGAAAGTATTCCATTGGATGAACATGGTCTAATATCTCATGAATTAACCTCATCTGCTCATGAACCAAGGTCCTATGTTGAAAAATATTTATTTATCTTGTTGAACCAAGAAAATGACGATGAAACAGCCTGTGTTATGGCTATCTCAGATGTTATATTTGTTCTATTTATTTGAAATCAAACTCATTATTGTATGGAAAGAGGGTTATATTCCCAAAAATATGTAGAAAAGGACTTGGTATTTCAACCTGATAAAACCTTCTACTATTGAGCCTTGGTTTAGAGACACATCGATCTTTTCAACTTAGTGGAAGATCCCATTATGATTTGGACAGTAATATTGTTTCTACTTTTCTTTTGCTTGATGAAGCTTACTCAAATTTTCTTTGCAATTCAAAGGGGGAAGCCCATCCTCACTTCTATTCCATTCAATTACCTTAAGAATGTAGGAGAGTTCACAAAGAGGTCAGTTCGAACTTGCAAAGATTTTCTTAGGGCCCACCCTTAAAAAATGTCATTGGGTCCTTTTACAGGTACAAGGAAATGTGTACAAAGAATTAGACCCTTTCTATTCCTAGATAACCTACCACCATTATAAATAGCTTGTACTCCTTTGTATTTTATAATATCTTTTCTATCTTTGTTCATTATTATAATTTGGATTTCATTGTAGTATTATTCTCTCTAGAATATTCATGTGTTTATTCTTCCATTCTAGTTTTCATTTCACTTTTTTACGACCTAGATCAATGCTATTAGAGTAATCTTTTGTTTCTTATTTCTTAGTATGTATTATCAATGAGGTGAGGGTATTGAGATTTGGATCTCAAGTTAATTTCACTCGGGGAAAACCACTATCGCCAACCCAAGTAGTTTTCCATGCTAGAAGAAAAGAAAGATGATGGAGAAAGAAACCTATAAAGTTGTTTTTCGAGGATTCCCTCACATGATTGAGGAATTAAATGATGGGCAGTTTCACCGAGATTCTTCAAACATTTCCAATGACAATCAAGGAATCTATTACAAGTAGCCATTTTGGAGGTGTGACACCCTTCAAGGTACAATTTAACTTTGATATATGTTTCTTTGAAATATAGATGGATGCAAAATGATTTGGATCAATAGCTAAATATGTTTGAAGGTTATTACTCTATTCAAAATATTTCCAACATAAAATGATCACCTTTTCAATCTTTGAAGCCTTTTTCCATGCCAAAGACTGGTGGGAAAGTTATTAGGAGAGATATAAAAAAGATGAGTCTACAATATTTAGGTTAGAATCCACCTAGTTGGCCATTATTAATTCCTTCAAAGGGGGTGTCTACCTAGTTGGAAACTATGATGACTAGTACACAAAATGGAGAACTATATGTCAAGAAAGAGACCAAATAGTGTTGGAGTACACCAATATCTTCGAAACCTTTTAATCAAATGTGAGTATGAGAGATTCCAAGTGGTACCAAATTTTGATGTATATCAACCACCTGCATAGGTATATCCAAACGGAAGTGGATTTATTTGGCATATCCCCATTAGTTGCCTATTATTGATATTCTATCAAAACAAAATAAAAAATTAAGTAGAGGAATAACTAGACGTTAGGGTATACAAATCCACAATAGTAGAAACATGGTAAAATTGGATCTATATCCAAGGGAAAGTGGATTTCTTTTACATATCGTCATTAGGAGCCTCTTATTAATATGCTATCAAAATAAAATAAAAAATTAAATAGAGGAATAACTAGAAGTTAGGGTCTACAAGTCCACAATTTATAAAAGTGGTAAAATTGGATCTAACTTAGAGAACAAAGGGTGGAAAAAGGAAATCCAACCTCCACACAACTAGTCCAAGGCATAACTAGTCCAAGGCATAAGTAAAGAAAGGTAATAGAAACTTAGAGAAATACAATAGAAAGTGTTGTAAGTACCATAAAACACCTCACATAAGATTGATGAATGTCTCTCGAAATAGTCATTGAATAATATGCTTAAGTAAAAAAGAACTTGACTCAATTAGTCAAACTCCAGTTTATAGAAGGATAAAGAGAATCATTGGTTATGCCAATTTTAAATTATGCTTGTTCCTAGATTTAAACTTTAATAACTAATTATAACTATGAATAATAGTGGCGTTTCTTCATCTATATAAAGTTAATCATGTTTGCATGAAAAGGAAGAAAGTAAGACATTGTTTCGATTTTATTCATTGGTGAAGCATGATGAGATGTGATGAAATTGGAGTTCTCTATACTTATACGCTTTAACTATCCATTGACAATCAGAAAGGAATATAAAATATATTAAGCATACGTGTCAATAGGTGCCAATCCATCAAGATAATCTGAATTTTCATTCAATGCATTTAATAAAGCAAGAATGTATAACTATCTTGGAATCTAACGAACCATAACAAAAAAATAATGGCCAGTGCCTATTCAAAATAGTAATATTCATGTCGTTCTTTCTTTCAAATGATAAATTTTACATATTTAAATCGATAACATACAATCCTGGCATTCATTGAAAAATATGATAATATTCAGGTCTAACCTTCTAGCGCTCACAGAAAATTCTCTTTCGTAGCCTCCAAAATGTTTATAGAGCTAATCATGGGTAGTTAAAAAAATTTTGAGTGGAGAGAGGCCTAATTTCTCAAATAATATCCTCCACTATTGCTCGTTCCATTCCTTTCCTCCACCCATTTCGGCTATCAGATCAAAAATCATCCGTACTTCCTCACTTGGTATTGGCTTCTCACACATAACTACCTCTACCACTATTACTCTATCGTTATCAATCAAAGCCTTGTGACAATTTGCAAGGATTTTTACAGATCAATCATCATCCCAGTTATGAACTACGTGCTGCAAATTTAGTGAAATAGCACTAAATATAATACTAAACCTAGACCAGGCTAGCCCTGATGGAATCCATTTAAATCTTATATGATTCTAAAAGAAAAATGAAGAGAAAAATTTCAATCTGATCCTTAGAGATAAAGTTATGACGATTTTCCCAAGGTCACCTGTTTGGAATGTAATTTGGGAGTCTCTAAAAACCCTAGATGTCTTGGTCTATATTTCCAAAAATATTGAGAAAAAAGATCTAAAATTCAGGCCCAAGCTTCACCAAGTTTTTGGCTCAAATGGGTTTTAATTTCAGAGTCTTCATCTTCGTAGAAACGAAATTATAATGAAAATTCCACGATGGCCTGTTTGAGATGGAATTACGGAGCTTGCAAAAACCCTAACTTCCTTAGATCATATCTCCAAAAATGTACGAGACAAGATCTGAAATTCTGACCTGATGTTTAGAATGGTTTCAGGTCAAATGGGTTTTTTAGTAGCTTCTAAAACTTTGTAGAGAAAAAGTTATAGAAAAAATTCCACGATGACCTTTTTGGAGTAGAGAACCCCTAGAATCCAGAGCTTTGATACCAAATGTTATCAAACCAACTCATGAAAATATAGATATGATATATCAACGACTTAAAAATCAGCCTCTTCGAGGGGGAAACCTCCTTTACATTACACAAATGAATAATTCTTGGATGATACAAATGACAAGGCCTCCTTTCTATATATAGGAGTATAAGGGATCACAATATAATCAGACCCAACATAAGAATAATAAGGTAAGGGAACAACAATAGCAATAGTGGGCTTCTAAGCGGCACAATAATAACAATATGGGGACTATATGGGTTGAATCCATTGTCACTTTCAAAAACATGATTTAAACACTACTTCACCAAGATTTGCTGATATTTTTTACTCCTCGTCCAAAAACCTTCCCAAAAAATCATTAATCATGACAAACAAGAAATGACAATGACAAAAGGATGTAATACAAAAAATAATGTGTAAATAAGAGTCAATAAAAGTTTACGTGGTTCTAGAATTTCTCCAAGAATTTAATATAACCTATAGTTGTTCAAAATCCCGTCAAGGGGAAAAAATGTGTAACTTGGTTCTAGAATTTCTCCAAGAATTTAATATCAACGATAGTTGTTCAAAATCCCGTCAAGGGGAAAAATATCGATGATAATTGTTCAAAATCCGGTTAAGGGAAAAAAATATGTCACTGGCCTAAAAGCCATTTTTTTTACTATAACGGTTGATAAAAAGTTTATTTATTTATTTTTTTTGATAAAAAAAACAATACACAGATCGAATGAGAAGCCTGGAAATCCAAATCAATGAGAAGATCATATAGGGAACCGTGGTAGCCAATCAACCAGTGCACCCTAGAGGGACCTGTTCTCGATCATCACCAAATCTAAAGTATAATTCTCACCCTCCTTCCACCATCCCGTAAAAACTTCAATTTATAATGAAAAATATCAGACAGGAGGATGTAATTGGTTCACATTGAAATCTAAATTTTTTAGGCCATAATAGTCCCCTGCTCCAATCTCTCTACGACCTATCATGACACCACATATCCAGGAAGCCAATGATTTGAATGTATTCAAACTCTACGGGAAGTGTGCTTAAAACTATAAAGCACCATCTTCCTTGAGGGATTATTATCTTAATGAAAATAAAATGTGTTGTCCTAGTGAAACCGAGAACACATAACACCTACTCAAGCAGCTTCTCATCGAGCTGATTTATCACCAAATTTAGAAGGCAAAAAATTGTAGCCTAATTTTTTTTTTTTTTAAATTTAGTAGCGATTGAATTTTGTTTTTAATGGTGGAAATAGATTCAATGTCATTAAAATGTTTTAAAAACTAAAATCTTGAAACTTGATAGCTATAATTCAAATTTCTCAAAATTTCTAATGAATTTTATCAAAATCTTACCAATTTTCTTTTTCTATATATATTATATATATATATATATATTATATATATATATATATAATATATTATTATTTTATTTATTTATTCTAAATTTCAATAATCGTTAGACTATCGTGATAAAAAAACACCTAGTAGACATTTCATTTCATGTTTAGTGGATACGGCCAAAAGCTAGTTTGCCATTAAACTGACGGCCGACAGTGCAGATAGGCTACTTTAGGAGGGTCATGATTCTTGATAACTAATTTTTTAAAAAACTAATGTTTTTTTTCTATAATAACTATGATTATGTAAATTTTAAATTATACCTATTCCTAGATTTAAACTTTAATAATTAATTATAACTAAGAATGATAAAGTCAGTAATATTCAAGTCTAACCTTCTAGTGCTCACACAAACTTCGCTTTGGTAGCCTCCAAAATGCTTAAAGAGGTAATCACGGGTAGTTCAACAATTTTGGGTGGAGAGAAGCTCGATTTCTCAGACAATCTCCTCCACTGTTGCTTGTTCTGATCCTTTCCTCTACCCATTTTGGCCATCAGATTACAAATCATCCATACTTTCTGAATTGGGCTTGGCTTCTCACACATCACTGCCTCTACCTCTTTGACTTTATTGTTATCGGTCAAAGCCTTGTGACAATTCTCAATGAGTTTTGCACATTGATCATCATCCCAGTGATGAAGTACATGTTGCAAATTCAATCAAATAACGATAAATCTAAGACCAAACCTAGACCAAGCTAGCCCTAATGGAATCCAATCCAATTGGATATGATTGTAAAAGTAAAATGAAGAGCAAAATTATTCCTAGAAATTAATTATTCAATCAATTACCTTGATAAAAACGACATCAACAGATGGTATGCTCTCAAACATGTCACCACGCACAAACTACAACACAAATAGGGGTTTTAAGACAATATTTAAGACACTTTTTGGGTAAATTGTCTTCACTTTAGACAAAAGAAAACTTGTGTATTGTCTTAAATATTGTTTTTAAGTGGGTGTCCAAAAAATCATTGTCTGATAGATTACTGTCTTAAAAAATATTGTCTTAAAGATTATTGTCTAAAAATATTGTCTTAAATATTATTGTCTTCAAAAATATTCTCTATAAAGACAATATATAACACAAGCATTATTGTCTCTTAAGAGACAATTTAATTTTTATCCCTCTGGAGACAATTTTATTTTTGTCTCTCTGGAGACAACACTTGGATTAGAGACAATATGTCTTTAATACTAGCTATTGTCTCTCTAGAGATGATAAAAAAATTATTTAAATATAACTTTTGTCTCTTTAGAGAATATAAAACAATGAATCTAGAAATATCTCACCATTGAAATAAATCAATATATAAAACATTTAATTAAAAATAAACTACAAAATCATCGATTAATTCATGTTAGCACACAGTGGAATCGAACCACCAACCTCTTTCTTGTAAGGCAGACACTCTTCCATTGAGCTAGCACACTTTAAAGAATTATGTGAAGAGTTATGGCAATCCTTAAAATTAGATTTATAGCCATCGACTTTAAAAAAAAAAAAAATGCAGCTACACGATGAATTTCAGACAAAAAAATTGCATATTTCAACAGAGTTTATGTTGTCACATCTCTCCTTATCAACTTTGATAAGTAGAAGTGGTTATTGGAAAGATTCAATTCTCAATGCAATTTTTTGGGAATGGGATCTAAAGGTCTCTTTTTTTTGCTTACCAAAATTTCACACCCTTGCCCTAGTTACCAGCAGCATAAAGCTCAACTGATACACCATCCGGTAAAGACTTCCTTTTGGTGTCTACTAGACCATTCTATTTCCGAGAAAGAACTTTGACTCTATTGTTTTTTTTCACATGTCATTAGATTACTTTATGTCATGTAACTATTTCCCTAAGAGTGGATAATAACCATAGCTGCGTTATGATTTAAGGTGGTACCTTTGGCCTGTAAGTTAATAATAGTACTTAAGGTATTGGGCCTCTCCTACTGTAATTTGTAGCCTCGATATATGGACTGTTCAGACAATTGAATAACATTATGATATATGGATTGTTCTGATTCAAGGACTTGCATAAATAAATTCACTAACGAGCTTATATTATGCTCAGTCTAAAAAAGACTCCATGCACAAAAGCTAAATCCTCAAAATTAGTAGAAGCTATATTTTTATACAAAATATGGAAAATCAAAAAATTGTATTACTTCACCTGACTGCCAAACTATATGATTCCTTTTAAATAGTTAATCTTCAACCATACAAAATTGTACTTCATATCATCCACACTAAGCCTCTTTATAACAGAAAAATCAGAAAATGGTATCATCCTTGACAGGCCCATGATTTTCATTGTTTGATGCACCTGTGACACCTGGAAACATGCAAGGGTTAAGTTTAGAAAACCTCAAGAATTCTACTTTTAGAAGACACAAGAGAATGTGTACACTTTAACTCGAAAGTGTAAGAAATATACCAAATCCAATATTGTCACACCATATGGCATAAAACAGTAGAGGCAAATGAACTGAACAAAGTAATAATTAAATTCCCCACCATATTTTGTAAGTTGTATAACTCTAAAAGTAGGTCACAATTACAAATCACAAGTAGTCACACCACGAAATAATATAAAGCATGAAATAAAAGTAGGAATTAAATCCCATCACCGGTTGTAACACTGTCAAAGTAGTTAGCCTTTCTAAAGAAGGAATGTGTTGCTCCAATTGCACTTATGGGACTAGAGAAGATGAAGAAAATTGTCACTAAACTTATTCAACAATACCTAAACGGTGGAAATAATTTTCGAATAGATGATACAAAGTTTTCACTTCTTGCAGAACACATGTCATGACACCTTTGGAAACATAAAACATAATAAAGACACAAGTTACCCACATAAGTAGATGTTGCCACTTTATTTTTATGAACCCAAAGAGCCCTTAAAGTTGGTACAATTAACCTATATTCACATATCCTCAAATGTTAACTTACATTTGAAGGTAAGAGTTAACATAAACCATATTTTTATAAATAATAATGGAGATACGTAGAACCAAATAGTTTGAAGTGAAGACCCTTTTGAATTATTACAAAATGAAGCATATTATGATTATATGGTACAAAAATTTAATATAAGCTATAAATATCAGTAGATATAGTAAAATTTGTCCTAATATTGTACCAGATTCTATCCAATTATAATTAAAACCATGTAGCTTGCTAAAACAAAAACCTGTACAAGTATAAAATGTGCTTAGAATAATATATGTGTGCTTTGAATTTTCAACAGCATCAAGGAAAGACTTAATTTCAAAAATAAATGCTTTAATGAGCTCCATACCTATTACTTACCACTTCAGATAGAAGTGTTGAGCATGGCAACTGCCAAAAAGACATATTATTATTAGACATATTGGAAGAAAACTCCTTGAACTAAACATAAAATATAATACTTATACTAGAAAAACCTATACAAATGCAAACATCTCAAACTGTGACAGATGAACTTAAGCCTTTTCATTGAAATAACTTACCACTTCTCTAGTATCCATTTTAGAATCCAAACTAAATACCAAAACCTAAAATAATGGCCATTCTTTAACTTTTTTCCTTCTCATTCTCTAGCTCAAAATGGTGAGCCCCATGCTTGTGATCATAGGGCATAATAGAAATGGTAACCAACAATCCACATGATGCCATCGACTGCAAATCCTTCTATGCTAAGTATTTGTTGTAGCTTCTTTGGAGGATATAGATATTGTACCATGCATAAGCATGATACTAATGACTTTCTAATATCCAAAATATCTTTGTTAACTTTGAATTGTAGATTGTTGTCATTTTAGGTTTAGGAATCTTCTTGACCATACAAAAGGCCATGAATATCTTCTATAGAGTTAAAAGATTACTAAATATCATATGTCATTTGTCATAAGAAATAGTATAAGGAAAAAATATATTAAAAAAAAAAATAGCTCACAGATTCTACAGTAGGTTCATGAAATTTCATTCAACCCAAAGATTCCTCTTTAACAAGGTATTCTCCAATAATTAATTCCTACAAGCTCAAACTATATCAACCTTCCCATCTAGAAAAATATAATCCTATATCTAATTCAATGGATAACATTTTAGGTTTATAGCCCCCATTCAATAATGATACCTTCTTAAAGGTGTGCCAAAAATCTACTCTAGATTCAACATTATAACTATTTACATCATGGGAAATATGGGTAAACACCCAACCAAAGATAAATTGTTTCCATAATATGATTTTGCTACACATTTCCCTCATCCCATTTGACAAGTAGGGAGACTTTCATCTCCAAATAAGGAGGAAATAACATGGATTTCAAGAGAGGAAGAAATTGGAGGATATAATAGTATTTATACGGCGCTAGCATGGATCCACATTAACTTTGAATATATAGATGCCATTTGTCATCTCTTTGTTTAACAAGGAAGGAATTATAAATCAATGCCTATAAGTTTCTTGATGCATTTGTGAAACATATGGCCCAATTATTCTCTTTAGTGTAACCTAACACACATCCATATCCTTATAGGTTAGTGATAAAGTATGACTATATCCTTAGAAACAACACTTTCATTGTGTTTAAAATCATAAGCTTCATCCACTCCCATGGGGCCTTCACCTAATGAATTGTGACATAGCACCTGCATTATGGAATATTAAAGAATACCATTAATTTCACTAGGTATTGATAAATACCTCCAAAGTCCTTTTTCCAAACCCCCTTCCTACTACATATTGCCAATAAAGAAATTCTTTAGTTTTACTAGATATCCTTTAAAGTCTCCTCAATACCTATAAACCATTTGGTACCCTACAAATCCCCATAGTACTTATAATGCATTGACTCTATTCTTTACAATTTTAAAAGTTCCTTAATGAATGAACATGGTAAGATATTGGTCAATAAGGTGAAGCCCCTCTACCAACTCCTTTATTGCAAATATTATATTCTACCGTAGATTGGTGACTAATATATAAGATATAAGTGAATCTACATCGCATACCTCCATTCTTCGCCTCTTGATTTTAGAGGATTTCATAGATTCCATTTCTGGAGACTCTAGATTATTATGTTGCTAGAGACTATTGATAACACTTCCACCTAAAGATGCACTTCTTAGGGGCATCAAATTCATACTATGTCTCATTCTCTTTGTCGTAGCACTATAATCCTCTGACATTAGATTTCTTGCTTGCAAACTAAATTTTGTTTGGTAACCAAATCCTCTCCAAGAACAACTCTAGAACCATTACCTAGCGTAGAACCTGCCATCCTATCTATCAAGCTTACCACTAAACCTATTTCATTCACAACAACCCTCAAGTTCTTTAGGGAGATTGAGTTGATTCGTAAATTTTAGGGAAAAGAAAAAACATCAAACAACATTCCATGATAGATACATCTCAACATGAACTCAACATTTAAGTTAACCAACAATTCTCATGATCTTCAAACTGGTATTAGAACAATTTATGGTGTCTAAGGGAAACCTCAAATAGAAGTGTTCCAACTTCCAAGCATGACAAAATAATGCAGTCCTATTTTTAGTTCATCTATTTCCTGACGCTACTTAGCCTCAAGGAAATTGATGTCGGAAACTTGGTAGTCAATTAAACATATTAAAGTAATCAAAAGCATAACATGATTCTCAGAATAGTGAACTTCACATACTGAAATTCTTCAAACCCGATAAAATAATAACAGAGATTAACACTTCATCTTTCAATTTTGTACTAGTGATTGGGAGCTATTGAAGTCTCTAATATTTAGATTGCTTGAGTCCCAATTCAATCTATTACTGTAGTGACATATCCTTATGAAGGGGGTTTCTCCCACATGGGTAATTTCTTCCTTGAAACCAAATCCACCAACACATAAACTGGAAGGTAACGAACTAAAAAGTAGAAAACCAATACTCTGAACAGAACATGATATATTTGGAGGGCTTTTTAACTAGGATTATTGTTACAATACAGACTCCTAATACCATTCCTTGATAACTATTTTCTAGGGTGCATGTACACAGTGCAATCACTTGCAACTCATCCTCAAGTATATAACAGAGAACCAGTCTAATGGACTCCATGATATATTTTCAAAACAAAACAACTATAATAATCAGTCCTCGGACTGATAAATAAAATGGTCAAAGCTCCTTAAGGTTTTCTAATAATCTCCTAGTTTTTATGCTATTGCTATATAAAATAATTAATTTTAATTTCTAATGTGACCATTTGAATGTATCATTCAGTAGAGCCAATAATAGCATGTTACATCCACTTTATTGTTCCCTTATGTTACTGGACCATTTTTATAATGTTTTCAGTATAATTTTATTCAACTGAATAATAATTTCCGTTGTGGAACAATATTGCATTATAAATTGATAAAGAATATGGTTTTCCCCTAAACATAACCACGGGATTTCCATTACATCATCTAGGAGAAACCACGATGAATTACTATAAAAGTCTCATCATGGAATTTACAATAGTGGCTGGGTGTCTATTACACCAATGATCAAACCCAAGGAGAATTCCAAGTTTCGATATATTAAAATTTGAAAAGGCATGACGCTTGTTTTGTTTCAAAAAACAAAAGGATGTAAACATAAACTATACCGAAATGTTAAGGAAAATTGAAACATATCCATGGAGCCTAAAAATTGCATAGGTTAGGTAGCTTGCACTATTAATGTGGCAACAAGTAACAATAAATAGACCTTTTATGATCAATTTCTAAAATAATGTGGAAAAAGAAAATAACTTTCCTTCCAGATATAATCTGAGAAAATGAGTTCACACCTGCATACCGCTTTTACCAAATTCTCCAATGGGGGTTCTGTTGTGCTTGACCTGCCTCACACTAGAAATCCAGATGAAACAATTTGGTGTCAATCTTGGTTGAGTGTATTCTGAGTTGGGCTAGGAGAAAAATTAGCTAATAGTGGTGAAGTAGAAATTTTGGGTGTACCAATAGGTAGAGACTGATCATGATTGAATCTAGGGGCTCTCTGATTAAATCCCTGAGCACTTCCAGCATTTGAAATTGAAGAAATGGCAGAAGAGTGCTTCTCATTGTCTTCTATGTGAGGCGACGGAGCTAGGAGAGCAGAGGGTGAGGTGCTACAAATGGCGAGGTTGCAGGTTACACGGGAGTTTCTTTAGGAACTTGAAGTGGAGATGCTACTAAACTTTGTTGATCAATCTTGTGGGGAGGATTGTTGAGAGACTTGTAGAGAAGCATCATGGAGAAGTTGAGGTGAAGAAAAAGGAAGTGTTGACCCTGTCTTAAGTTGCTTGTGGTGATAAACTGAACATTGAATTAATACATGATGTTTTTGTATAAATGTTTGTTTAACAATAGACTATTTTGTCATTGATTTATTAGTCAACTCATTAATTTGTTGAAGTTGCGGCATTTTTTGTGCCCGAAACTGTGCCTGCAACTGAGCAGCTTGTTGATGCATTTTCTATTGTAATTTTTGGAATCGTTGTTGTTGAAGTTGTTGATTCTGCTATTTCAGATGCTGTTTTTGATGTTGAAAATGCTACTACTGATGTATCTTAAGTTATTTTTTCTTGTGCTTGCATCATTTATTTCTGCTTTAGAGCCTGGTGGTGGTGTTGTTTCAGAGCATTTATATTGTTTAGTTGTCAAGAATTAATGTCATTCCGCTGTAAGGAGCTAATATTATTTTGCTAAAGAGGAGAATTATGATGCCTTAAGAGCTTGTTCAGGTAACTCGTCGAATAATCAACCGTAACATTCAACTCTCTATATATGTGTTGAAAAGAGTCTTTTAAAAATGAACTTTTCACTTGTTTGACTCTTTCCATGATCAGGAGAAGAATTAAGTTTTCTAGTTTAATTTTTCCATTTTCCCAATCCATGATGAGCTTAAAATCCCACAAGACCTGAAATCCAAGAAATTAAATTCTTAATAGTGAGAGAGAAAACAATTCATCCCTAGTATTGGTCCCCCACTGTCCACAATAGACTTAAATGTAAAACTATGTTTATCATTCAACCAACTCCACAAATTCCAAGATTCCCTTAACATGCACCAAAAAAATATCCACATGCATCTGCTTTATCTATTTCTAGATTTTTCAAAGTTCTAGGACTCTTCATTCTGCTAGATTTCTAGAGCCCTCCATAACCAAGACTAATTTCTTCACAAACCTGACATGTATACACACACACACACACACACACACACACACATATACTGTCTCCTTAATTTGAAAGATCATTTTATTTCTTGGAAACCAAAGATCTCATGCTATAGTACAAGGTAGCACCTTGCGTTCATTCAAATCTTGATCCTTTAACCATTTATCCAAACAAATAACCAAAGTATTCCCTACCCACTCTTCTTCCCTGTTTGTCAATTTCAAAGCTTCACTCCAAAGTTCTTTACTAAAAAGCCAATGCACTAGAAGATGATCAATAGTTTTGTAACTATATTCATATAGTATGCATCTACTAGGACCTTATCAAAACCTCTTCTAACAATTTCCCCAAGTTAGTAATTAATTTTATGGTGCTAGCCATGAGTAGCATAGTTTTCAAAGGGCCTTTAGGTTTCCATAATAAATTCCATCGCCACTTCTTTTCATCCTCTTCATCCACCTCAAAACTAACCTTGTATTCTAGCTGTGCAATATACATTCCATATTATTCGTTTTAGACCAAATAATTCCATCCTCTCCCTCCCTTAAGCGAAATAGCACTAGTATATATTTCACCATATCCTAGTCATACCTTATCCAGTCTAATATAAAAATTTGGTGCATTTATTTTGGATATTGTATGTGTATCTATACTAATAAATGTAGCCATGCATCTCTTTAGTCCAGAAGTAAAAATTAAGAGCAATGAAAATGACTTATTAACACATTCCTAGCAGCAAAAGAAACACAATAGGGATGCATCTTCACTGTGATGTAAACATGAGAAGTTAATAGTATTCCATGAAAATGCCAATAAAAAACTGTAAAGAATGCCATTATTTTATTGTAGGTGTTGGTAACGACATTAATATTGGATGTCAGATTAATGTGGTACACCTAGCACGTAATCCGACATCTCTCATCCATGACTATGTTAAGAGTTTTCCTATCAACACCTAAAATAGTCATCTATTGTGATTCTCATATTGGGATAAAACTTCCATTGTATCCATTTTTTAGATATTTGGAATATTTATGACCCTATTTTCTACTTCATTGTGTTCAAAGAGACTAGAGTTCAACTCACAACAGTTGCAAGCTAAAGCGCATCTCCTTTCACCTTTGTTTTCTCTCATGTAGATGACCCATCTCTCCTTGCCCATTATCAGCCTGTGTAGCATCACTCCATGTCAGTGTACATCTTTTCATGGCATTTGCAAACTACACATGATTCCTTTGTTCATAGAACATTGATGCCTCAAGGTTCTATATTTTTTCTTTCCCAAGATGATCAAATTGAGTGAGGGTGTCATGACTTTCGCTTAGGGTCAATTATTAGAGAAACTTCATAACTCATCTCATCCCTCTATCACCAAATATATCCTCCCATATCTAGGAAGAGCTTGTACAACCAAACCCTCTTAATGTTGGAAGTATGGAAGAGGAGGAGAGATTTCATATTATCCTGTCATGGTGAAGAATTTCCACCAGGAGACCTCTCCCAGTTACATAAATGAGCCCAATCTGTGTGAGTCAAGGAAGGGTCAGGATCAAGAAACTAGAGAGGAATACTTTGTTTCCAAGGTGATTATACTTTCTTTGATATACACTTATATAGATTGTTATGAATTGCTTCTCTTATGTACACTTATTTTCCTTCTAGTAGAGGCAAACGATTTTCCTTGTTTGTCTATGATTGTAGTATGTATGTAGGTGACAAATGACAAGCATTGCTGCAAGATCTCAGGATGAAGAGAAATATTTTTAGCAGCTGAATCAAGTCAATAGTCTCCACCAGCAGGCGAGGGAAACCAGGTGCATATTTGATTCCTTCCTTTGTTTATATTATATGTGAGAGGTCATGTGGCTATAGATCTAGGGGAGACTTGATTAGCATTCTATCAATAATCTGGCATATATCGATTCTGGATCTATGGGATAGTAGTTCCTTTGCTCTAGTGTAAAAACTATGCAAACAAAGGCACACAGAATTCATATCAGATATATCTCCTCCATCATATCTGATCAGGAAACACATCCTTGATACATATTAGTTTTACATACCTGGAAGACTGCCTGATCAATTGTGTGTGTGACAACTTCATATCATATCCATTTTTGTGGAATCTAGTCAGAAAGAGATGCTTTATGTATCAAGAAATCGGGTGCATTTGTCATTATTAACTGCTTGAATAAGGTTTATAAATGCCTCTTCAAAATATCTCTCTCTCAAAGATCTTGGTACATGTGGAGACTAATTGTAAGTCACTATGTGGTGGTTTGTAAAGGAAGATGCTTATCTCCTTCACTATACTAAGGTAGGCCACATAATAGAAAAAATTCCCCTCATTTTGCTTACTTTGGCTACCAGTTTGGCTATCCTTAATGGTTTTGATGACCTAATGCAAACCTGGTTTTAACGGTCACAAAAAAGAATATTAAAATACTTACGGTCTCACTCTTAGAAGATTTCTAGTTGAGAAATCATTTAGGTTTTCTGTAACAACAATAGATGTGAGCTGCAAATGAATTTGACTTTGAGCTAGATGGACCTTCCAACTGCCTCATAGCATTTGAGGATGGTTAAATTATATTATTTATTTTAATAACCCATCTTGCTTATCTACGTCTAAGCTTTGAATCTAGAATTATAGTGGACATGTTGGTTCTCACATAGGATTCGAAGCAGTGTTGCAACATTCATGAATTATGTTGCAAATTCTCATTTCAGCACAAAATAGAATTAGCATCATGATCTTGTACTTGGCTAAAATAGTCATTGCATCCATTATTTACAAATTGAGAAGACTTACATGATTCATATCAAATCCATCTCCTTTAACTAACCTAGTTAGGAAACAGATCCTTGGTACAGAACAACTTTAGACACCTGGAAGACTACCTAACAAATTGTGCATATGTTGGGATTCATCTTAGATCCATTTCCATGGGATCTAATAAAAAAGAAATTATGGGTATCAAGAAATGTGGTGCATTGGTACATTTTTTGTGATTAACTGCTTTAATTTAAGGTCTATGAATGTCTCTCTAAACTCTCTCTATATAACATTTTACTATTAGTTAAAGGAAGCTTTTATGTCCAAAAAAATATAATTGCATTAACTTACCTTTTTCTAAGACCTTCATGAGAATAAGTCATTTTAAATAATGAATATCATCTATATTGGAATGCACTTTTTGAAGTTTTTCCTATAGAATGGTCTAGCATCCTACATACAACTGGTTGCCTTTTACTCCTAAAGGATCTTCTCATCATCATAACCCACCATGTCATGTTCTATTATATAAGTCCAAGCTATTGGTTCAAACCTCACTATAGATTTAAAACACAAAACATTAACCTTGTGGACACAAGGAATGTGTTTAGTAAACTTCAAGGTTATCAAAATTTACCATGTTGCATCACATTTTTCTTGACACCATGACCAGTTCCATCTGAGGGAATAAAGTTTTGTATTTAAGCCAGGAGATCGGTTTCGTCAAAAACAAGCAGAGACAAGGTATGAACAATGTGAGTAGAATTCACTCAACTAAATGATATCTATAAACTATCAAGACTTTAAAGTTTAAAAAATGGAAATTTAGCACCTAGTCATTTTGGATTCACATATCCTCCTGACAATGTGAAGTTGTTCCATTTGCAGTATAAATTCTGCAAAGTCCGCGGGGTGGTAGCACAATTAGCAAAAGGCATGTTGGAAAGCCCTTGTGTATCCAAGTAATTGGAAGTTCAATCCCGTGGACATGTCTCAACATAGGAACTTATATATATATATATATATATATATATATATATATATATATATATATATATATATATATATATATATATATATATATATATATATATATATATATATATATAATGGTGAATAGAATGAGTAGAGTGTATTATATAGAATGATCTTGGGAAGAAACTAATTGCAATATCTAGTAACAAGTTTTCAATTTTGTAAATGCACTCCCAGAAATATCCTTGCACATGCATGATAAGGAAACTTTTATTGCGCCATCTTTGTCTCTCTCCTTGGTTTACGATTGTGATCTAGGAAATGTTCACAACAATTGCAAATCTTAGTAATGCATTGGTATATCCTGTGATTATAATTATGTTTGACATTAGTACTCCTACTAATTGTGAGTGTGAGTAACAACTATGAGATAAAGGTGGTTTATAAGGCATTACCTGCACTAGGTTTTCCAATCTAGCAGAAGGATTTGAGGGGAAAATCCTAGGGTTGATGTAATAGCATCCTCTCTTAGTCCAATACTAACATCACATGGAGTCTTGGAGGCATATCTCGTAGGAACACTTTGGATTTTGTTCATTATCTATGTTGATGCTCATCCTCTCTCTCTAAGGAAGGTAAAACAATAATTTTTACCCCAATAAAAATTTCTTTATTAATATAAAATAGTTTCCCAAATGATATGCATTTCATTTAATACAATGATGGTAAATGGATGCAAAGAAAACTTCTTGGGAGGATGTAGATCATTTATTTTCCATGGTATCTAAGTTAGCAGTGAAAAAAAAAGGTCCGACTCTTCCATAGTAATGAGGAAACAAAAGCAAAAACAAGTGCACATATCATAGGAAATGGATGTATGGAGCTATACAAAAAAAGAAGTGATATGTATTCAACAAGTTTACTTACCTTTGGGGTCACAAGATTTGGACTCTAAGATTTGTCTACATATTGTGTACTACATATTGAAGACGACTATATTTTTGTTTCACTCTCTACAATCAACAAAATTGGTTTTACATATATCAATCTAGGATCTTATGTGTTGTAATAGACATAAAGTTTCACAATTATTTAAAATGACATATTTTGGCACTGGATCAGTCCAACAAATTCAAAATGAAGTCCTTCATTAATGATAAAGCAAAAAAACCCTCTATTGCATAGGATCTCACAACAAATCTAAAGGAAAATTTTAAATAACAAAACAAATAAAATAACCTCAATTTGCAGAAGCAGAACCGTTCAACCCAAAATCCTTCTTAATATCTACCTTATTTTCCATCAGCACCCGCTTTGCGTTAGTGGCTGCAAAATGAAGTGTTGTTTCAAACAATAAGCATCATCCAATTAAGAAATAAACCCCAATATGATTTTCAATCCTCCTTTAAAATAAAAAACTGAGATGCACAAACATAAATTCTTCCACAACATTGACTAACTAATGGTGCTACTTGACAAAAATTCAAACCTCCAACCTCGCAACGCAACCCACATCACTTGTTTTGGCTTTGAAAATGAACGAAGACTCCATAGATATGCCAGAGCGAAGTGTCAATATGTATTCAAATGACAATGGCATCTGACATTGTATGAAAGGAGATATATTCACATGGTGATATTCATAGATAGGATATTTATGAAATATTCTCTCGGTTCAAATTTAAAGAAAGTAGTTTATTAGGTATCATTTCATGATAACAAAATTTGATAAAATGGACTATCCTCATAACAAAACTAACTGTCACAACAATTCCAATGTGAGAAGTAGCACACCTGGCTTATAGCATATGTATAAATCTTCTTCTAAAACCACAAAGCAATCTTTTTCAGTTCATTCATGCCATATACAACCTGTTGTGGCATGTGTATCTAAAGAGTGTCAATTCTACACAAAGTAAAAATAGGCTTATAAAACTACTTCCATGATTTCTATTAGCAAACCAACCAACTACAAAAAGCTTTCGAAAACTGAGAAAGACCAGTATTTCTTTGTATAAGGTCATACATATTTGATAGAGTTCACAAACGAATTAGGTAAAATGAGGTAACAAAATATGTGACAATGAATTCAAGTAGATCACCAGCCATTCATGTATTAGAAGTTTCTTATTGAAAATAAGACTTATTGCATGGAATTTGATGTATATTTTCAAGGTATACAAGTCTGATATCTATGATCCAAAGAAAATAAAAATTGTTGATCTGAATGTTAACCTAACTGGACCTGCTAATCTAACCAAACAACAATCCCAGTTCACTACTCATTATACCCTAATTTCTACAGGTTGGAAGAACCAAAACCCACTAAAACTCTAATCAATTACAAGTAAACAACGCTTGCAAATAAGTATAGAAAGAGTAATGCCTTGTTAATGTAGTATTAACATATAAGGTAATTTATTAGGCTTTGTAATCAATAGGAAACACCAATCAGTGCTTCAAATATGTATTGTAACTTCAATCAACATTTCCTTTTGTTGAATTCCAAGACTATGTGCATGGTAAACAATGTGTCACTAAAGAATTATGGGTTTGCAAATAATTGAAAATTGTTTATCTCAACGGTTATATGATAAGATTAAAAAAATCATTGTTTGCAACATGATCATGGTTTTCTTTGCAGAGCACTTCACTAGAGCAGTCAAGAATCCTTCCATTATTGTCAAACCATCAATGGAGACTAATTTTCCACTCCTTAATACAAGACAAAGAAAAAATTTTATTGTTCCCTTCTTTGTCTAGCTAGTTCAAAATTGGAGCAAGTGTAGGAGAAAAAATATGATCCCAATGTGACAACTCCTCCAGATTTGATAACACAGGTGCTTTTAGTAGGCACTTCAAAGCATCAACATAGTCATGTGACCAAATTCTCTAGCTATTTGAAAAGGCTTAGGTATCCACTTTTCACTAACAGTTGAGCTCGGACTTGAATGATCACTTGTGTTGTTCCTTGCTAGCAATATAGTCGACTACCTTGTCTTCTTTTGTTCAGAATAATTTGGAGTTTCGTAATATAATTCAAGACTTCCTCAAATGAATAACTATTTGATAGCTCAAATATGATCAAAGGAAAATGATTATAAAAAAGAATATTGACTTCTTCTCTATTGAGAAATACATTTTCACCATTTTTTGATGTAGCTTGTGACAAAAGTTCTAACAATTGGTTTTGGAAGCATGTTTCCTGCCATTTCCCATTTTCCTTTTTATTCCTGAAGTCATATTACAATATAATAGTGTATCAACCACACTTCTAATCCTCCATGACTTTCAGGAATTAATATAATTCATTTGTTGATTATGCAGTTGGTAAAGAGTAAGCTGAAGCACATATGTGTGTGGTCTAGCAGTTGGAGAAAAGTGATTGGGCTTGTATTAACACCAAAACCTAGGTTTAAAACCTCGAGTGGGTTCATATATGGGTGGGTATAGGTCCTAGGTGATTTCCATGCCTCATAGCATACTCGCTTGGCTGAAGGAAAGTTGTAAGCAACATTTCCAGAAACCAAAAGGATCAAGTTGAAAAAACAAACACGAAGTTCAGATATACAAAATCTTATGCACAATAAAACCATTCACAAGGAGCATATATTTTCACTTTAGTGTGAGATTTATTTAACTCTTATGTATTACTATTGCTTCAATATTATCTAACTTCATATGGTACATTAGAATCCTTCCTGATACAGAACAATTATAGCACCCAGAAATCCAGAGTTCCAACCAGATACTGGAACAAGGAAAACATTGTTGGAAATAATACTAAGAGGGGGGGTGAATCAGTATTATCACATCAATAAAACTTTTTCGTTTCCATATTCAGATTCATATATGCTACTTCCACAACTTCTTATGATTCAGTTAGTTGATCCTTAATGAGTGCATTAGAACATTATCAACCATATTAACAGTAAATAGGTGCAGTAAAATAGAACAGATCATCACACATAAGCCACACATATGAACAGCATGATATAAGGTGGAAACCCAATGTGGGTGAAAACCACCTGCTGTAATATGTCTCTATCTTCTTTCAATTAGAAACTTCTTTTTACAATTGTACTGGTGCAGTCCTTTACCAGTACGTAGGCTGCAACCTGCAGAGAGCTACAACCATCTCTCATTTTCCAAACTCTCCTGGAAGGGAGCTACAACCCCCTTAGCTCTTTCTTCCAGGGACCACATTTCATAAATTTTCAGACTGGATCCATGAACATCAATCAATCATCAAGAATTTTTGCATCAAACAATCTCCTTTCCACCAATTAGCACTGAATCAAGTAGACACTTCTCTGACAGCTGTATCCAAATCACAGTAACTGTAACCACACACCAAACCTAAACCCAGAACAAAAAAATACTATCGTTCAAGCTTAAAGATTAAGACCCATCAATAGAACTTATCCTTCTCCTTGCGCTTAGGTTCCTTCTTTATTCAGATCCAGATCTGCACCATAACCCAATCACCGTATTCCAGATCTAGCACTTTTTCGGATATTCAATAACAATTCAGATGATCCTTTGCCAAATGATCTCCTTCCCCTTTTATAGTCTTAGGCATTTCACAATACCACGGTCCAAAACCATAATAACACAATACCATGAACCTAATACTTGGGATCAACACTTTTGGATGCAATACCACGGACAAAACCATAGGATCAAAAAAACTGTCAGACCAATACCATGAACCAACCATGAAAGTGCGTGAACTTTTCTCCACATGAAATAAACTTTTTCTCCACATAAAAGTGCGTGATATTTTCTCCACATGAAATAAACTTTTTCTCCACATAAAAGTGCGTGAAATTTTCTCCACATGAAATAAATTTTTTCTCCGCATAAAAGTGCGTGAACTTTTTTCTACATGAAATAAACTTTTCTCCGCATAAAAGTGCGTGAACTTTTCTCCACATGAAATAAACTTTTCTCCGCATAAAAGTGCGTGAACTTTTCACCACATGAAACAAACTTTTCTCTGCATAAAAGTGTGTGAACTTTTCTCCACATGAAATAAAATTTTCTCCGCATAAAAGTGCGTGAACTTTTCTCCACATGAATAAACTTTTTCTCTTTCCATGAAGTGCGTGAAACTTTGTTTGCACTATAATATATCATCTGAGATGAGTGGGTTTGGCCATAAGTACAACATATGTATCATAATGCCAACAATCTCCCCCTTTGTACTTGATGGCAACAACAACCAATCACTCTCCCCCTTTGACATCAAGGGCAAAGGGAAAACCAAGATAATCTCTTTCCTAGAGAAACATTCTACTGCCCATACTCCCCCTGAGTACTTGCTAAAATCTCTACTCTGCTGAAGTGTGTTGTTCATGCTCCCCCTGACTATAAGCAAGCTCATTCAGATCAGCAACCCTGATTTCCTTCTATTCTTTCTCTACCTTCTTTCCACCTGAAACCAACAACAGTTGTGAACTAGAACCAAAAGCTTATAAGATAATGCCAACAATGCATCACTAGAAGTTTATCTGCTCCCCCTGAACCTGTGCCAGATGGTCTCTGTCAGACCCATATCAGACTATCTTAAACCAGAGCTTGTCCCTATTGATATCCATCAAGCCTCCATATACGCAACTATCTCTGACAAACCGGCGTATGTACGCGAATCCTCCTCAAGCAACTCGCGCACACCCATTTTTCTCTAAAATAGACAAGTTTTAACAGCAAGATGATGCATCAACTACTCCCAGCTTTTGCCTGAGGTATTCAAAGGTCTCCTTGGGCAAAGGTTTGGTGAGAATATCAGTAACCTGTTCCTTAGAAGGAACATACTCCAACTTGACCTTTTGTTCAATCACTTGTTCCCTGAGAAAGTGATACTTGATCGGTATGTGCTTTGTCTTTGAATGCATGACTGGGTTCTTTAAAATGCTTATTGCACTTGTATTATCACATAAAATGGAGATAGGTGGTGTACAAGTGATTTGAAAGTCCTGCAAGGTCTGCATCATCCAAAGGAGTTGAGTGCAGCAAGATGCAGCAGCTACATATTCCGCTTCAGCTGTAGATAAAGCAATCAAACTCTATTTCTTGCTGAACCAAGATACTAATCTAGAACCCATAAAGAATGCACCACCACTTGTGCTCTTTCTGTCATCCACGCTTCCAGCCCAATCTGCATCTGTATAAGCATGAAGAGTGAGATCTGTATCTCTAGGATACCATAAGCCATAATTTTGTGTCCCTTGAAGATATTTGAAAATTCTCTTCACTGCCTGAAGATGAGTCTCCTTTGGATTTGCCTGAAATCTTTCAACTATTCCTACTGCATGCATGATGTCCGGTCGGGTACCTGTCAAATAAAGTAGACTTCTAATCATAGATCT
>APFE030440787.1:0-15603 GCA_000404065.3 Pinus taeda | reverse complement strand
ACTCTAAAATATGTGTTACAATTTAAATAGTCATGCCCACTAAAACATGTGTCTTGCAATGGAGTTGAACTTTTGAGGCCATAGTTATACCACACACTAAAAAATTATTTAGGTTTAAATTTTAGTGTTAATATAATATGAGATAGTTTTGATGTTTATGTCATCTAATAAAACCTTGTATATATAATCTTGTATATATATTGTGTACTTTTGCAGCCATAGTTGTAACCCACCTTAAAATGGTTACGATGTACATATATTCTAGATATATTCTAGAACGATTGTTGGAGTTTTGGAGGCATAATAGTAACACTTAAATTTTCATTTGATGACATGTTTTGAATGACAATCTTTAACTTTTAAATATAAAATTACATGGTTTAATATAATATAATACGACAGTTTGTATATATTATACATATATGTTATTTTACAATAATATTTATATATTATACACATGAAATGATTTTATAAGAATATCGAAATGAATGTTTTAATTTTTTAGTGTAATATGAGATTATAAAATAATGTAAATCATGGTAAACCATAATGGTTTTGTATTTAGTAAAAGGTCTACTATATTAGACTATTTTATTCCATGATAATTTTTATGTTTTCAAAGTTTTTGTATGTAAATGGGTAGGTATTATAAAAAAATTAGGTCTGGTTTTAATATAATATAATATGTTTTATTTAAATTTATACTTTAAGTTTGTTATATATTTATGTTTTTTAGTTTATTATTATTACTAGGTTTAGGTTTTTCATGATTATTTTAATTTTAATATTAATATTAATTTTCAGTCATTATCAAACCACATTAGATAAATGTAGGCAAACCTTGGTAGATAATTTTTAATAATTGACCATGATCGAATTTGGTCAACCCTACATTGGCTATATTTAAGAATATTCAACTTGGTGGCATAGTGAAACATAGTCAATCTTTCAAAAGTCAAAATAAACAACCAATGTCAACCATTTTCAACCACAGTCAAACAATCATTAACCACAGTAAAAAAATAGTTGGTGATGTTTGACAATAATTACACATTATCAGCCATAGTATAACCATGGTGATCAATGTGGTTTACTATGATTGACCATAGTTATGTATGGTTACCATGGTCAACAATTGTTAACCATACTTTACTGTATTTAGCATGATTGATGATCCACTTGGATATTGGTGGTGGCCACCTGCCTATTCCACTTGGACTCCAACTTTGTCTCTTTCAGTTTTTTGGGTTCCTTAATTGTAGCGCAATTTACTATTTTTGGCAGTATCTCGGGCCATGAACTTCTAGAGTTGTTTTGAGGCCCTAAATGACATTTTTAGGGGAAGCGGAGAGACCATTATATGCCAAAATGGGCTAGCCAACTTTATTTTCACCTCCTCTTTGAGATATTTGAAATCAGCTATTATTACAGTCAAAAGAAGATCATATGCCAAAGTTATGACCCCTGCAAGTTGATGTACCCATTTACCCCAATGGGGCCCATAGTTTTGCTGCTTCACGTCCTAAGGTTAATTTTTTGGATGGTTAATGTTTTCCATTGTTTCTCAATAATAAATTTCTATGAGCCTCATTGTAACACAGTTCAGAGGCATGTAGTCTCCACATCTCTTCTTAAAGATAAGCTACCATTGCCCAAGCTAGTTTATTTCCATTTTGTATGTAAGCATTTTTCAATTCTTTGATATTAATGATATCAAGTTTTATTTCTTCTTCAACTCTATTTTTGTGTTTATATTTTTATTTTTTTGCATTCTTGCATAAGTTTGGATCATAATAACATGCACTTGGAGTAAAATCACTCCTCCCTAGGACCACTACAAGCACGTCATAGTCTAAGATGTTGAGTGGTTGTATTGAGGGATTTTTTTATTGGAGAGTGCAATACTTGGAGTTTGTTTTGAATTAGCACATGTTGAGGAGAATTAAAGTTTGGATCCTCTTTTAGAGAGCACAAAACCATGTCATGAGGAGTGCTTGAAATGTCGATCCTAACCTTAAAGACAACACCACCTTTGAAGTGGCTTCCAACCACCACATGCCACTTCTACATATTCACAAGACTATCCTAATGTGGATATAATATGATAACTTATATTAGATTGTTGCACACTTGATCCATTTTCTATGATTTACCTAACTGACCTATCTTATAAAATTGGGAGAGTGTCCTCATTCTCACAACTTAGTCACTAGATCATCCATATCTTCTTGATGTAATCATATTGTAGCCCTATTTTGGTAATGCAAGGGTTAAAGCTTGAGTGTATTGTTGGGAACTAGGGTTTGTGTGAGATAAAATTAAGATATGACACCATAGAAAATAACTGGAACACTTAATGCTAATGGAGCTCGTCTCATGAAATTTTAGATAAATATTGTTTAGGGTTTATGGTTTATAAAACTTTATTAAGAGCTTTAAATAAACACTTAAAATACATTACAAAACACTTTTTAAAAAGCTATTAAATGATTAGGGTTTAGGGTTTAGGGTTTAGGTTTTATAACACCTTAGTAAATTATTTTAATAAACAGTTAAATAAAAGTTACAAAACACTTGTTAAAATGTTATAAAATTCTTAGGGTTTAGGGTTTAGGGTTATAATACTTTATTAAAGGCTTTTAATAAACATTTTAAAAAGTTAAAAAAATGTATTTTAAAATATTAAAATATTCATAGTGTTTAGGGATTAGGGTTTGGGATTTATAACAATTTGATAAATTCTTTTGATAAGAACATAAACAAAGTTACGAAACGCTTGTTAAAATGTAATAAAATGCTTAGGCTATATGGATTAGGATTTAAAATTCTATAAAATGCTCATGGTTTAGGGTTTAGGGTTTATAACAATTTAGTAAATCCTTTTAATAAACACTTAAAAAAGGTGAGAAAACGCTTGTTAAAATATTATAAGATGCTTAGGGTTTAGAGTTTAGGCTTTAGGATTTTGGGTTTTGGGTTTAAATTGTTATAAAATGCTTCAGGTGTAGGATTTAGGATTTATAACATTTTAGTAAATTCTTTTAATAAACACTTCAAAAAAGTTACAAAAAACTTGTTAAAATATCATTGAATGCTTAGGGTTTAGGTTTGGGGTTTGGGGTGTAGGGTTTAGATTTTACGTTTTGGGGTTTAGGGTTTATGTTTTTGTGTTAAGGGTTTAGGGTTTTGTGTTTTGGGTTTAGGGTTATAATACTTTGGTAAATTGTTTTAATAAACACTTAAATAAAAGCCACGAAATTCTTGTTAAACTGTTATAAAATTCTTAGGGTTTAGGGCTTCAGGTTTAGGGTTTATGGTTTAAGTTTTGGGTTTTAGGTTTTAGGGTTTCATATTTATAACAGTTTGATAAATTATTTTAATAAGAAAAAAGTTACAAACCACTTGCTAAAATGTTATAAAATTCTTAGGTTGTAGGGTTCAGGATCTAAAATTATATAAAATGCTTATGGTTTAGGGTTTAGGATTTATAACACTTTAGTAAATGATTTTTATAAACACTTAAAAAGAAGTAAGAAAACACTTGTTAAAATGTTATAAAATACTTATGGTTTAGATTTTAGTCTTTAGGGTTTATGGTTTTGGGTTTAAAATGTTATAAAATGCTTACAGTTTAGGATTTAGGAGTTATAACATTTTAGTAAATGGTTTTAATAAACACATGAAAAGAGTTACAAAAAGCTTGTTAATATGTCATTGAATGCTTAGGGTTTAGGTTTAGGGTTTAAAATTTTATCCAATGCTTAAGTTTTAGGGTTTAGGGTTCACAATGCTTTCATGAATTCTTTTTATAAACACTTAAAAAAAGTTACAAAACGCTTTTTAAAATGTTATAAAATGTTTAGTGTTTAGGGTTTAAGGTTTAGGTCTTATAGCACTTCAATAATTTTTTTTAATAAACACTTAAAAAAAGGTTACAAAACGCTTTTTAAAATGTTATAAAATGCTCAGGGTTTAGGGTTTAAAATATTATAAAATGTTAGTGTTTAGAGTTTAGGGTTTAGGGTTTATAAAAATTTAGTAAATCCTTTTGATAAACACTTAGAAAAAAGTTACAAAACACTTTCTAAAAACTTATAAAATGCTTAGGGTTTAGGTTTGAGGGACACAATAGTAAATTCTTTTAATAAACACTTTTAAAAAGTTACAAAACTCTTGTTAAAATTTAATAAAATTATTAGGGTGTCAGTTTTAGTGTCTACGGTTTATAACACTTTAGTAAAATATTTTAATAAACACTTAAAAAAAGTTACAAAACGCTTATTAAAATGTTATAAAATGTTTAGCGTTTAGGGTTTTAAAATGTTACAAAACACTTGCTAAATTGTAATAATGTGCTTAGGGTTTAGGGTTTGTAACAATTTGGTAAATTATTTAAATAACACTTAAAAAAATGTTACAAATGCTTGTTAAAATGTTATAAAATACTTAGGGTTTAGGGTTTGGGGTTTTAAATGTTATAAAGTTCTTTTGGTTTAGGGTTTAGGGTTTAGGTTGGGTGTGTGGGTATTAGCGTTTAGGGTTTATGGTTTATAATGCTTTAAAAACAATCTTGTAATAAACACTTATAAAAAAATTTAGAAAATAGTTTTTAGGGATTAGGGTTTTTGTGGTTTTTAGGGTTTAGGGTTTTTGTGGTTTTTATGGTTTAGGGTTTTTTAGGGTCTAGGGCTTTTTAGGGATTATGGTTTTTTAGGATTTAGGGTTTGTATGGTTTATGGCTTTTTAGGGTTTAGGGATTAGGGGTTTAGGGTTTATAGCTCTTACTAAATGGTTTTAGTAAACACTTAAATAAAATATACAATATGCTTTCTAAATGTTATAAAATCCTTAGGTTTTAGGGTTTGGGGTTTAGGGTTTAGGGTTTAGGTTTTGGGGTTTAGGGTTTAGGGTTTATAAAACCTTAGTAAAATCTTTCAAGCTTTAGGCATTAGGGTTTAGGGTTTGTAAGACCTTAGTAAATGATTTTGGGGTTTATCCTTTAGTCTTTGAGCATTAAGATATAGGGTTTGGGGTTTGGGTTTAGGTTTTATAACACTCTTGTAAATTCTTTTAATAAACACTTAAATAAAAGTTACATAATGCTTTCTAAAATGTTATAAAATTCCTAGTGTTTAGGGTTTATCATTTGAGGTTTATGGTTTGGGATTTAGGGTTTCGAGTTTAGGGTTTAGGGTTTAGGGTTTAGGGTCTATGGTTTAGGATTTAAAACAATAAAGTTACAAAATGACTTTTAAAGTATTAAAATAAAATTAGAATTAAGGGTTTGGGGTTTTGGGTTTATGGTTTAGGGTTTAGTGTTTAGGATTTATAACACTCTAGTAAATTCTTTTAATAAACACTTAAATAAAAGTTTAAGACTCGTTTTAAAATGTTATAAAACGATTAGGGTTTAGGTTTTAGGGTTTGGGTGTTTAAGGTTTAGGTTTTCGGGTTTATGGTTTAAGGTTTATAACACTTTAGTAAATGCTTTCAATAAACACTTAAATAAAAGTTAGAAAACACTTTTTAAAATCTTGTAAAATTCTTAGGGTTTAGGTTTTGAGGTTTATAAAACTTTAGTAAATGATTTTAATAAACACATAAATAAGATTCAGAAAACTCTTTTTCAAATGTTATAAAATACATAGGGTGTAGGTTTTAGGGTTTCAGGTGTAGACTTTGGGGCTTAGGGTTTAGGTTTTAGAAAAATTTAGTAAATTATTTTAATAAAAACTTAAATAAAAGCTACAAAATAACTTTTAAAATGTTTGAAAATGATTAAGTTTTAGGGTTTGGGGTTTACAGTTCAGGGCAAAGGTTTTAGGGTTGTAACAATTTAGTAAATTATTTTCATAAAAAGTTAAATAAAAGTTACAAAACAAATTTCAAAATGTTATAAAATACTTAGGGTTTAGGGTTTTGGGTTTAGGTTTTAGGGTTTAGGATTTAGGTTTTATAACACTTTAGAAAATGCTTTTAATAAACACTTAAATGAAAGTTACAAAACACTTTTAAAAATTTTATAAAATGATTAGTATTTAAGGTTTGGGGTTTGGGGTTTGTGGTTTAGGGTTCACGTTTTAGGATTTAGCGTCTATAAGGATTTAGTGAATTCTTTTAAGAAACACTTAAATAAAATTAAAAAAACTCTTTTTAAAATGTTAAAAAATGCTTAGGGTTTAGGTTTTGGGGTTTAGGGTTTAAGGTTTAGGGTTTATAAGTGTTCAGTAAATGATTTTAATAACCAGTTAATAAAAGTTACAAAACATTTTTTAAAATGTTATAAAATGCTTAGAGTTTAAGATTTAAGGTTTAGGGTTTAAGGTTTTAGTTTTAGGGTGGAGAGTTTAGGGTTTAGTGCTTAGGGTTTATAACACTTTAGTAAATTATTTTAATAAACAACGTAATAAAATTTACAAAGTGATTTTTAAAATGTTATAAAATGATTGGTGTTTAGGATTTAGCATTTAGGGTTTATGGTTTATAAGACTTTAGTAAATGGTTTTAATCAAGGCTTAAATAAAAGTTATAAAATTCATTTTAAAATGATATAAAATGCTTAGGGTTTAGTGTTTACGGCCTGGACTTTGGGATTTAGGGTTTAGGGTTTATAAAACCTTAGCAAATGCTTAAAATAAAGACTTGAATAAAAGTTCCAAAACACTTTTTAAAATATTATAAAATGCTTAGGGTTTATGTTTCTGGGATTTGATTTTGGGTTCTAGGTTTAGGTTTTAGAGTTTATAACAATTTAATAAATTCTTTTAGTAAACACTTAAATAAAAGTTACAAAACAGTTTTTAAAATGTTATACAATGCTTAGGATTTAGGATTTACGCTTTAGTCTTTAGGGTTTGGGGTTTTAGGTTTATATTTTACAGTTTAGGATTTATAAAACTTGAGTAAATTCTTTTAATAGAAACTTAAATAAAAGTTATAGATTACTTTCTAAAATGTTATAAAATGCTTAGTCTTTCTGGTTTAGAGTTAAGGGTTGAGGTCTATTGTTTTTTCTGGTTTACAGGTTTAAAGGGTTAGGTTCTGGGGTTTTGGAATTTAGGCTTATATAACGCTTTTGTTAAAGCTTTAGTAAAAACACCATAAATTAAAATTTACAAAAACACTTTTTAAAAATTTATAAAATTTTAGCTTTACGTTTAGGTTTACGATGGGGTTGGGTTTGAGGGTTTGGGTTTGGGGTGTAGGGTTTAGGGTTTTGCATTTAAGGTTTAGGGTTTTGTGGTTTGGGTTTTACGGTTTAGGTTTTAGGTTTTAAGGTTTATAACACTTTAGTAAATGCTTTTAATAAACACTTAAACAAAAGTTACAAAACACTTTTCAAAACGTTAGAAAATTCTTAGTGTATGGGGATTAGGCTATAGGGTTTAGGTTTCAGGGTTTAGGGCTAGGGTTTAGGCTTATGGTTTATAACACTTTAGTAAATTATTTTAATAATCACTTAAATAAAATTTACAAAACTGTTTTTAAAATTCTATATAATGTTAAGGGTTTAGGGTTTGGTTTTTAGGGTTTAGGGTTTATGGATTATAACGCTTTTTTTAAATTCTTTTAATAAAAAATTAAATAAATTAAGATGAATGATGTAACAAATTACTCCTTTACAAATCTTTAATTATGAAGTTAATATCTTGGAATATCAGAGGTCTAGGTAGTAAAAGAAAACAAAGAATGCTAAGTAACAAAATGAAACTAGCAGTGCCAGACATAATCCTCATTCAAGAAACAAAATGCTCCATTCAGAAAATAAAACAAATCCACTGTAAATGGCTTAGTAAATTTGAGTTTCTAGAAGTCAAAGCAGATAACATAGCGGGAGGCATTCTCACTTTTTGGAACCCCCAAAAAGTCAACGTAGTAGATGTGGAGGCATCGAGAAATTATTTATTAGCTATCATTCAACCAGTGGGGATGTCTCATACCTTCCTGGTTACGAATGTTTATGGTCGTCAAAGAATAGATGAGAAACTTAGATTTATTGACTCCCTGGTAGATCTCAAAAGCAGAAATGAAGAAATCCCTTAGGTCATTGGAGGAGACTTTAACATGATTAAATCTCTTTCAGAGAAAAAAGGAGGTACCAGAATCCTAAGTAAAGATTCAATAGCGTTCCATTCTTTCACAAAAGACATGAAAATGGTTGACTCTAAAATTCATAATAACTCTTTTACTTGGAATAACAAAAGAGGAGGTAATGCCCACGTTGCCTCCAAGTTAGACAAATTTTTTATCTCCGAGAAGTTGATGCTCAGAAATAAAGAAATATCTGCAAGTCTTCTCCCACTTGGAGGCTTAGATCACTAGCCGATTCAATTAGAAGTCAAGGGGATTGATTCGTCGAGGAATAGACCCTTCATATTTGAGAATATATGTCTCTCCCATCTAGATTTCATCAGCAACATTGAAAAATGGTAGTCCGAAGATCTCCAGTTTTAGGGCACCAAAATGTTCCTCCTTCATAAAAGACTAAAGCACATAAAACTAAAACTCAAAGAATGGAACAAGAAGGATTTTGGTAACCTTTCTATAAACAAAAAATCATTGGAAATAAAAATGCAGGAACTAAACCAAGAAATGATCATATATGGTTTTGATAAAATAAAAAGTGAGCAAGCTGAAAAACACAACCAAGAATGGGAGAATTTATGCAAACAAGAGGAAATCTTTTGGAAACAAAATTCAAGAGTTTAATGGCTCAAAGAAGGTGAACGAAATACTATATTTTTCCATAGATCCACCATAGCCAATAGAACACACAATAGAATCTCTTTGATATTGAATGAAGATGGGGAGCTTCAAACCTCTCACAAGAATATTGAAGCTGTGTTGGTTTAGCATTTCAGAGGCATCACAAAAGAAAATAATCGAGACAAAGATCAACACATCAAGGAAATTATAAAGAATATCTGTAGGATTGTGTCCAAAGAAGATAATTTCAACCTAAATAAACCACTAACTGAAGCAGAAGTGACTGCGGTTATCAAAGATATGTAGAATGGCAAAGCTCCTAGTCCTGATGGTTTTAATGTAGAGTTTTTGAAAGCCTGCTGGAATGTGGTCAAACAGGATATTTTGGATGTTGTAGAGGACTCTAGAAGAAGCAGATCCATTCTGAAAGACCTCAACACCTCCTTCATCTCCCTAATCCCCAAACAGGACTCAGCCATGTCTCCTGATAAGTTCAGACCCATTTCTTTATACAATGTAGTTTACAAAATTATTTCCAAGATTTTGGCTAGTAGACTCAAACCTCTTCTTCCTTCTTCGATTTCAGGGGAACAGTCTGGTTATGTTGAAGGAAGGAAACTCCTGGACGACATTATTTAGGCTCACGAGGTTTTTCACTTAGTCACTAGCAAAATTCAGGCCGGTATGATCATGCAATTAGATATTGCAAAAGCATATGACAAGGTGAACCTGACTTACATCAAAATGGTCCGTTCTGCTTTTGGGTTTGATCATGACTAGATCAGATGGGTTATGGCTATGGTCACTTCACCTAGCTTTTCAGTTATGGTGAATGGCTCACCCTCAAAGATATTCACCCCTTCCAGAGGCCTCAGGTAGGGAGACCCACTCTCTCCCTTTCTCTTTATCCTCATGATGGAAGGATTGGGCCAAACCATTAAAAATGCTAAAGTCTTAGGAAATATCAAGGCCCTCCAATTAATGGAGAATGGTCAAGCATTGACTCATCAACAATTTATGGATGACACTATGCTGCAGGGTATCCCCATAGTCAAAGAAGCTTCAACGTATAAGCAAATCCTAAATGACTTTGCATTGGCGTCAGGTATGGAAGTCAATCTCTCCAAATGAAAATTTTTTTCTTAAACATTAACATTTCTATTCAAAGGAACATCTCCAGAATTCCAGAATTCGAAAAGGATGTCCTCCCTTCAAAGTATCTGGGAATTCCCATTATAGATAAACCATTTCACAAAAGTATCTGGGAACCAGTGCTCAACAAGATGTAAGACAAGATAAAAAAATGGACTTTTAGATCACTAAACCTAGTTGGCAGGTTGATTTTGACAAAGGAAGTTCTGCAATCTATCCCTATTTTCTGTTTATCAGCCCTGTCCGCTCCAAAAAGGGTCTTACAGCAATTTAGGAATATTTAGAGAGTCTTTCTTTGGGGAGAGGAGGAAACTGGGAAGAAATGGGCCCTAGTTTCTTGGGATAAAATTTGTAAACCAAAAAGTCATGGAGGACTAGGCTTAGACGATCAGGAGATTCTGAGTAATGTATTTGGAGCCAAGCTCTGGTGGAGACAAGTTAAAGAACCAGGGATGCAATGGGCTAAAACCTGGAAAGAAAAATATGCAACCTCCTGCGAAACAAGCGATCTTATAAGAATTTCAGGAAACATTAAAGGCTCTCACATCTAGAATAAAGCCTAGGAAAAAAAAAGCCTAGTACAAAACAACAACTTCTGGGAAATCAGAGTAGGAGACCAAGGTCTCTTCTGGGAAGATAAATGGAAACAATAGCCAATGTTTTTAAGAGAGGACTTTTTGAGCCTCAAGTAGGAAACCGATCCCCAAGGATTAATAGAAGTTAGAGATTTCTAGAATCTTCCTCAGGACACTGAAAACTGGAGAAGATGGAGGAAATTAAATGATAGAGGGGACAACCACATAAAATAAAAAACAGAAGAACTCATGAGCATAGTAAATCAAAGGAATATCTTGGTAACAGATGGGCAGGCTCAGTTGAGATGGGGCCAAAAAAAAGAAGGTATCTTTAATATCAAGGAAGCAAAAAGAATAATCCTAAACCTAGATCCCTACATTTTGGCAAAATCCTGGAAAAAAATTTGGAGCCACCAAGGGTGGATGAAGATCAAGCTTTTTATGTGGTTAGTTCATCACAAGAAAATATTAACTTGGGAAAACATTCAGAAGAGGGGGGTTATGGGGCCTTCTAGATGTTACTTATGTGAAGTTCAAGAGGATACAATGGAGAATATTCTCAAAAGCTGCTCGTATACCACCTTGTTGTGGGATTCTTTTAACACCATTTTTCAACAAACAGATAGAGACAAAGGTAGCATCATTAACACCCTGAATAGGTGGAGAAATACATTTTTAGAGTATGAGATCCTTAATTTGGCCTGGACCCTTATGCCAAGCTTCATTATCTGGAATGTTTGGAAGGAGAGGAATAAAATAATTTTCAAGGATGAAAAAACTACTCCTCTTTGCATAATGGATCAGATCTTAAAGCGGATTAAGGAGACAATTTCCACCTCTGTGCATAGTCATCCCAAGAATCCTACCACAATGCTTGAATTGAGAACAGTCAAGCATCTGGGAATGCAAGACATCATTTACCATGGTCTTAGCAGAAAAGAAAGAGAGTTGGAAATGGAAAAGGAGTTCTGGCATCCTCCACCGAAAGGTTTTCTGAAATGCAATATTGATGGGGCTTCAAAAAGAAACTCGGGGACAACAGGTTATGGAGGGATGTTAAGAGATGAAGAAGGAAAAATAATCTTTACTTTCCACTGCATCTAGGCAAAGCCACCAACAACATGTTTGAATTAATGGCTTTGGAACAATGTCTAGAGCTTCTTAAACTTAATCACAGATCGAATGTCATTATCGAAGCAGACTCAGAGATTTCTATAAATGTAGTTAAGAAAATTAATTATGGAATAGTGCCAGAAAGTGTCTCAAAGCATTGGAGACTAATACAAGTGTACCAGAGAATCTAAAAACATCTCCTTAGTCTTTGAACTGTTAGCTTCAATCATGTTTGGAGGAAAGCCAATAAACTTGCATATTTACTAGCCAACCAAGGAGTGTTAAATTTAGAATGCAGGAATGAGATGAAGTGGCAGGAGATGCCTCCAAGCAGGTTAATAGATCTCTGCAATGAAAAAGTCGTAGAGGACAAAGAAATTTTCAAATATTGGGCATGAGGGTTAGGCATATATTAAAGCTTTTTATGCAAGTTCGTACACAGTACTGTGGTCGGCTCCTTGAAAAAGGGAAACTCTGAATGGTGACAGATTCCTTTGGTGTAAGGGAACTGGTCTCCTTTTTGTCTCGAATGATGACACAGGGTTTTATTTACATATACTGAATGCTTTGGCTGCGAGCTCAATGGTCAATTTTAGTGGAGTGAATGACTAGATCACTCCCATGAGGGAAATTCCATTGTACCCCTCTTTCGGTTCAGAAAACCACGCTTTGAGCAGTTTCCCAATGATCACGTGGCATTCAAATGGTAAGTGGTATTGTATTGTTGAGAGTGATTCCACTAGGCTCTCAAAACATGCCATGGGTGGGGTTCGTTAAAGCACCCTTCATCGCACCTTAAAGATCATGCTTCTTGGCTTTTTGATTTCTCTCTGAGCCATCCTTTCTGGCAGTGGCATTCGACGGTCAGATTTGAATGGTCTATTTAGTGGGGCTTCTACTATTTTAAATATTTGTGAGTTAATGAGGGAAGGGTTCCCAGCATTTGACTTTGGGTTAGCCTTTAACCGTGGGGACCATTTGTTAAGTTAGCTTGTCCTTTTGTTTGTTTGAGGGTCACATCTATGGCAGTACGACCGTGAGGTTTCCACAGGCCTTGAGAAATTTAGGCCTTTTGTATTTATTGTAACTTTACTTTTGGGTTTTTGAAATAGAAGGAAAGTCTCTAGCTTCCGCAAAAATAAAATAAAAATTTAAATAAAAGTTACAAAACACTTTTTGAAATGTTATAAAATACTTAGGGTTTAGGGTTAAGAGTTTATGGTTTACAGTTTAGGGTTTAGGGTTTGTAGCACTTTGGTAAATGTTTCTAGTAAGAACTTAAATAAAAGTTACAAAACGTTTTTAAAAATGTTATAATATGCTTAAGGTTTAGGGTTTAGAATTTAGGGTTGAGGATTTAAAGTTTGTGGTTTAGGGTTTAGGGTTAAGCATTTGTGGTTTAGGCTTCAAGGATTAGGGTTTAGGGTTTAGGGTTTATAACACTTTAAAAAATCCTTAGGGTTTAAGTTTTAAGATTTTTGGGGCTTTAGTGTTTAGGATTTGGGGTTTATGGTTTATGGTTTAGGGTTTGGGGTTTAGAGTTAAGCGTTTAGGGTTTAGGGTTTAGGGTGGATGGATGAGCCACCCACCTTAATAGGGTATACGTTGCTACATATTACACATAATGCATTCATCCCATGGAGCCTTGAGGAGTTATGAAGAAAACTAAATAAAAGGAGAAAGGTTTATGAAGAAGGGTGGAAAAGCAAAGGTCGACGTATCTCATGTACCACAATTTTCTCCCTCGTACACTCACATACCTAGGTGTGGTCTTCCCTTATTGTAGATATTGATAAAATTCTTAGGGTTTATGGTTTAGGGATTAGGGTTTGGGGTTTAGGGTTTAGGATTTAGGGTTTATACCATTTTAGTAAATTCTTTTATTAAGAACTTAAATAAAAGTTACAAATAGTTTTTAAAATGTTATAAAATTCATAGGCTTTAGAGTTTAGGGTTTAAGGTTTATAACAATTTAGTAAATGTTTTTAATATAAACTTAAATAAAAGTTACAAAACACTCTTTAAAATGTTATAAATTAATTATGGTTTAGGTTTTATGGATTAGGGTTTAAAGTTTATAACACTTTAGTAATTCTTTTAATAAACACGTAAAAAAAGTTACAAAACACTTTTTAAAATGTTATTTAATGCTTACGGTTTAGGTTTTATGGTATAAGGTATCGGGTTTAGGGTTTTGGGTTTAGGTTTTACCGTTTAAGGTTTAAAACACTTTAGTAAATTGTTTTAGTAAACACTTAAATAAAAGTTACAAAACACTTTTTGAAATGTTATAAAAGTCTTAGGGTTTAGGGTTTAGGGTTTAGGCTTTTCGGTTTAGGGTTTATAGTTTAGGGTTTAGTTTTTATGGTTTAGGGTTTATAACTCCTTAGTAAATTAATTCGATAAAAAATTAAGTAAAAGTTACAAAACTCTTTTTAGAATGCTATAAAATGCTTAGGGTTTAGGGTTTATAAGACTTTAGTAAATTCCTATAATAAACACTTAAATAAAAGTTAAAAAAACACTTTTTAAAGTGTTATAAATTGCTTAGGGTTTATAGTTAAGAGTTTAGGGTTCATAATACTTTAGTAAATCCTCTTAATAAAGACTTAAATAAAAGTTAGAAACATTTTTAAGATGTTATAAAATGCTTAGTGTTTAGAGTTTAGCGTTTATGGTTTGGGGTTTGGTGTTTAGAATTTATGGTTTAGGGTTTATAACACTTAGTAAATGATTTTAATAAACACTTAAATAGAAGTTACAATATTTTTTTTAAACATTATAAAATTATTATGGTTTAGCGTTTAGAGTTTAGGTTTTAGGGTTTAATGTTTATGGTTTGGGGTTTAGGGTTTAAGGTTTAGGGTTTAGGGTTTAGCTTTTGTGATTTATGGTTTAGTGTTTGGGGTTTAGAGGTTAAGGTTGAGGGTTTATATGACTTTAGTAAATGGTTTTAATAAAGAGTTAAATAAAGGTCTCAAAATACTTTTTAAAATGTTATAAAATGATTAGGGTTTAGGGTTTATGGTTTGGGAATTAAGGTTTAGGGTTTAAGGTTTGGGGTTTGGGTTTATGTTTAGGGTTTAGTGTTTAGGGTGTACAACATTTTAGTAAATGGTTTTAATAAACACTTAAATAAATGTTACAAAATAATTTTTAAAATGTTATAAAATGGTTAGGGTCTAGGGTTTATGGTTGAGACTTTAGTGTTTGGGGTTTGGGGTTTAGGGTTTAGGGTTTACGTTTTGGGTTTAAGGTTTATTTTTCTGTATTTAGGGTTTAGAGTTTTGTGTTTATGGTTTAGGGTTTATAACACTTTAGTAAATTCTTTTAATAAATACTTAAATAAAAGTTACAAAAATCTTCTTAAACTGTTATAAAATTCTTAGGGTTTATGCTTTAGGGTTTAGGGCTTAGTGTTTAAGGTTTAGGGTTTAGGTTTTCAGGCTTAGGTTTTAGGGTTTATGGTTTAAGGTTTATAAAAATTTAGTAAATTCTTTTAATAAACACTTAAATAAAAGTTTCAAAATATTTTTAAAAATGTTATAAAATGCTCAGGGTTTAGGCTTTAGTTTATAGGGTTTAGGGTTTATTGTTTATGGTTTAAGGTTTAGGGTTTGAGGTTTAGGGTTTACAAATCCTTATTAAGTGCTTTAATAATCACTTAAGAAAGTTTGCAAAACACTTTTTAAAATGTCAATAAATGATAAGGGTTTATGGTTTTGGGTTTGGGGTTTGGGGTTTAGGGATTAGCATTTAGGGTTTAGGTTTTATAACACCTTCGTAAATTCTTTTAATAAACACTTAAATAAAAGTTACAAAGCTATTTTTAATAGACCATAAAATGCTTAGCTTTTAGGGTTTAGGGTTTGGGGTTTTTGGTTTTGGGTTTCTAACACTTTAGTAAATTATTCTAATAGACATTTAAATAAAAGTTACAAAACTCTTGTAAAAATGTTGCAAAATTTTTGGGGTTTACGTTTTAGGGTTATAACTCTTTATTAAATTGTTTTAATAAACACTTAATAAAGTTACAAAAATGTATTTTAAAATTTTA
>APFE030440783.1:3427-16483 GCA_000404065.3 Pinus taeda | reverse complement strand
TAAATAAATAACTTTTATTAAAAAAATTAATAAATTTAAGTATTTGTAACATATATACTATCGAATTTTTTCCGTATTAGATTTTATAGAGTCGAATTATTTCCATATCGAATTCGAACTCGAATTCGTATTCAAATTCGAATTTGGGAACTATGATCATAACGATCCCATTTTGGAGCGGGCAAAGGGTAAGATGAACTGGACATTCTTTTGCAATGTAAGCGTTTTCATCTGATAAAGATTGACTGGTATCTCAAAAAACGTGACACAAAAGTCTATGAAAAAAAACCAAACAATGTGATGAAGCATGTGATAAAATTGAAACACATAAAACACAAAATGGAAAAATCACAAATACAGAAAAATAAAAAATAAGGGAGACACAAATATAGATGGTTCACCTAATTTAGGCTAACTCCACAAAAAAACAGTCTGTCTTACAATTTATAGCAAATTTTCTATATCTTCTTTATCGTTTCCTTTTTTTTTTTCACATAGTTTAAGACACAACCACAATACAGTTCACTCATATAAATAGAGTTGTTTTAGAGGGAAAAATCTATAAATTAACATAACTTTTACATTATATCTTGCACCTAATAAACACTCTAGACACTAATAAGAACAAAAAATAAGATCCAACCATACCTGAAACAAAATCTCTGAATCCAAAAAATAATCAAACTCCACTCCCAACATTCCCAACACGTCCAATAAAAAAACAATTTCCTATATTACACTTAATCTTAACATGCGATTTCTTTGTTGTGAAGTCGATGGTGGTCTTATATGCCTTCCTTTGCCTACTGATGTTAACAGTCAGTTTTATTCATTAAGAGTGGACTCAAAATTAATATCTTTGATTGTTTTTAATTTTTTCTTGTACGCTGAGAACCTTCAGGATCTCATGGAGCATGAATATGATTTCTTGGGCCTCTTGATTGAAAATGATATTTTGCTGTTTTAGGCATTTTTGAAGACAAAACTGTGTTTGAACTGTACTTGTTTTTATGTTCATAATGTGCTATGCTTGTGTATAGGTTGCACTTCAATTATCAGGATAAAATAATTCCACATCCTGTATCATAGTTGAGTATTGCCAACTGGGGAGGATGAGGATGAAAGAAGATATCAAAAAATAATATAGGTATAGTTTTATCCAGCAGTATTCTAACTTGGCTACTATATGGTGGTTGAATTTTTATTTTTTTTCAAATCCACAGAATATTATAATTTTAAATTATTTAATTTTAAAAAAATAACTTTTTATTAAAAATACATTTTAAATAACATCATAATCTTATCAAAAATATTTATGTGAAAAATAAAAATTGCATAAAACTTCCTAATTTATTACATCATGCCAACTACTTCCTTAATACAGATCTTTATTTTCTTAGCTACTCGTAAAGGTTTTTCTTGTTTTCCTTACACACGTTTTTATTTGCTGGAAAGCTTTTTGTGATATCTAATTTCTTTTTCCTTTTAAATCATGTAACCACGTCAGTCTGCACCTGAGATGAGATACATACAACTCTCCTGGAAAACACAGATTCTAAGGGCTAACCCTTCATTCTCTTTCTCGAAGTATTTACCGGTGTTGAAAAAAGAAGTCTGTGGCTCTAATTATTTTAAGATGTCTGAGAACAAAACCTTCTAGAACTTTTTTTTTTTTTTCAATAGAAATATACATCTGGGTCACCGTTTCTTCGCTGAAAAAATGTCATCACAGCTACAAAATTTTTCAAATAAAAAACAAAATTTGGCAGCGATACATACTTCAGTGGAAGTGATCCATTGCCTCCAACGGAGGCATATTGAGATTTAACCATTGTCCTCCCAGGTTCCAATTCACATTGTTATAATCACTTAATCTTGTACTCGGGCATTTGAACTTGCTCTTGCAATTCCACTATCTGTGGACGAAGCGCCTCTATCTCGTCCTCATATATGATTGCCTTTTCTCTTAGGGCTTGGACCTTCTCCATCGAGAATTGTTACCATCTACTCCTTGAGCTTCAAATTCATCGCGATCAAATCGAGCTGAAGGTGATCTAATTTCTTCATTAACTAGGCAACCTTTTCCTTGTTGTTGCAACTGGTATACCAACTGTCACTGTTGGTGCCCACAGCACCTTCATGGCCTCTCCACGTGGTGAATTTTCCACTCTCATTGTTCATCAGTTTCAGTAAGATCTTCCCCCTCAAAGGTCAATTCATCCAGCTCGTCTAGTCACTCTGAATGGTTTTCCCCGACAGGTTCCAAGATGCCCAATTAACACTATACCAGTCTTGTGTGATATGCAAAAAGATGTTCGGCCAGAAACACAGATCCCAGCCAAATTAGTTCTATTACGAGTGCCCTTACGTGGTTGCAGTGATGAAACCCATGAACTTGGACCCAAATACGTTTCAGTGGAGATTGAACCCATCAAAATGTACCCCCCGTGAGCTCCTCTATCCCTACAAGGAGTTTGCTTCCTCTGAGAGCAGCATAGATGGTTGAATACCAAATTTGCGGGCACACCTTCCCCAAATTGCTTACGAGAGCTACCCCGTAAAAACTTATTCTAGACACGGTTGTGAATTATTTAGTTGTCAATTGGAAATTGACCAAAGGCCAAGCAATTCACATCCACCCACAATAACCAATCGTTTCTTGATGCCCTGTAAGTCCCAGGATTTGAACAAATATCCAAGGCTATAAAGGTAAAATTCATTGGTGAAGGAGGAGGTCCACCAGCCTGGGATTTGCGGCTAAACCATAAAACCTACCATATCTGTCTCGGTCAGTTCTGTCTTTCCCAGTAAAATTTCGAATTCAAGAGCCATTCTGGCCAACAGTGATGCTTCTACAGTAGATTATAATCCTTTCCATTAACCACGCATGTTTCGAGCCTTACCTCAGCATAACTCTTCATAATTATCGTACCTCTGAGTGCAATCAATGTTGAAGGTGGATGTTCTATGCTAGAATTGTATTGTGGTTGCCGAGTTAAGCCCTATTCTTGTGGTGATTTTTGAATCATGTAAATTGCATGCAACCAACATACATGGGGTGCCACAACATTCGTCAAGCCCTCTTCCCATTTTTTATTATAATGCCTTGCACAAATTATGAACTTATATGCCGGGGTCTTCTGGTAATGTATTATTTTTTTTACATTGGCCATGAAGCCTTCCACATTCACATTCAATGGTTAATTCGTTAATATTAGGGCAGGTTTCCCATCATATCCATTTATTTCTAATTGTCCTTCCTAGAGTTGATACATTCGGTTTGCAAGCTTATTAACGTCGTTATTTTGGATTTTCAAAATACGAAAGAAGTTTTTTTAGTAATCTTTTTCCAATATCTTCTTGATTCTCTTCAGAATATTCCCCATGTGTTTATTTCTTGGCAGGGTCCTTTTGAATAAGTGTTGAATGGTGATGAGTGAGTAACTCCAGATGTTGATATTTGTGTTTAGTTTTGGTCAATATCAAGTTTTACAACAAATCATATATTTATATATTTATGTGTGGATATTAGTCATTTTTCTTAATCCCTTTATAAATATCTCTTCACGACACTTGTTAGTAGCTATATCTTTTCTATCTTTTTGTGAGTTGGTTTCATAATATTTGGTATCAGAGCTTTGGATTCTAGGGTTTCGCTACTCCAAATAGGTCATCGTGGCATTTTCTTTTCACTATAACTTTTTTATGCGACGTTTCAGAAGCAAAAAAAAATAAAAAAAATCCTCCCCTCATCCGACGCCTCTCATAGCTTAAAAAAAATCCTTCCCCTCATGCGGACCCCTATGTATTAAAAATAAGTTAGTAAAAGTAGTTTTTTTGAAATTATTTTCATTATAAATTCTTTAATAAATGAAGATTAATTTCTAGATTATAATTAAAATAAAAATTAATATCTAACTATAATTAAATAAATAATTTTAATTATTAGAAAATATGTTAGTTCATATTTTTAATATAAAAAAACGCTATTGTGATAAAATTTGATTTAATTTTAATTATTAAAAAATTGTTTAGTGTCATTATTTATAATATCAAAAAACGATATTGTGAGAATTTGATGATTATATTTGTATTTAGAAATTTTAACTTTTAAAGAGAAAGAAAGGATGCAAATTGGTTTATTTTATTTTATTAAAACCAAATAATTTATTATATATTATAAAATTAAATATTAATATTAACAAATTGAATAAATTAAAAATCATTTTAATGTAGTTTTTTATTTAATTAATTTATAATTATATTTTTTTAATTTAAACTATTAATTAAATTTTTTTGTTTATATATATTATATATATTATATATAATTTATTATATATATTCAAGATTAAAGGTAATACTATTTACTTTAAGCTAGTATTTCCTTATTGAATGTACTATTATGGTTAGGTATTTGATGTATAAGAAAATGTTGTACAATTTAGAAGCTGAGAGACTCCCAAAAATTGTTTCTAACTTGTCAAAACCATTTTCGGCTCAAGCGAGGATGACATAAAGATGCCAATTCCTAGCTCGAGCAATGGAAGATAAAGGAGGAGATCATCTTGGGGAATAAGGATAATATTAAAAAAATCATTACTTCCAAATTTAAGGATAATTTGTCGAGTGATGTGTCACAAAGATGCCAAGTCCTCAATGGAGAAATGGAAGATAAGGGAGGAGATCACCTTGGGGAATAAGGATAATATTAAAAAAGTCATTACTTCCAAATTTAAGGATAATATATGGAGTGATAAGGAGTTAGAGGGGAAAATAAATTTAAGATAAAATAAGGAGGAAGGAGAATTACCTTTTTGTCTTAACCAATGCTAAGAAAAAAATTAATATTGCAAGGATTATAATCAATTCTCATGAACTTCGGAGTGAAACCAAATATTGGTCTATTCCCAATATACCTTGGGACGAGATAATATGCCTTATATGAGATACTAAGAGGGTCGAATATGAAAATCACTTTCTCTTGGATTGTATGATCCTTACATCCATTCTCATTTCCAAAACATTTTCCCCACTACCAACCTCATTTACTTGTTCAGTCAGCAAAACTACAGTGACCTCATGACACTTCTTTCCCTCCTTTTTGATCACAAAATTAAAATTGTAAATAATGTTATTCTTAAGGTCTCATACACCATATAGTTCTCAATAGACATTAATCATCATCATCATATCTATATAAACTTATTCTTTTTCTTTATTAAACTTATTCTTATTTTTTATTTCATTGCATGATTATAGACCGTACCGGTCTTATAATATTATCATTGTCATCATTCATCATCATATATTAATATACGTATATATAAACTTATGTTCTTTCTTATTAATTTATTCTAATTTTATTCATTGCATCACTTTTTTGATCTTTCTAATAATATAATTTCATAAATATATTTTTTTAATGCAATATTTTTGAATAATAATAATAATAAAATTAATTATTATTATTATTATTATTATATTATTAGTATCATCATCATCATCAGTCATCTTAAAATTATAATTTTGTTTCTAACCATGGAAAAATAAATAAAAAATTAAATTTATTAAAAATGAAATTTCAATACTTTTTAATTTATTTACTTAATTAATATTTCATTATTAAATAATTAAAATATATATAATAAAAAATGAAATGAAAATATTTTTTATTTAGTTACATTATTGAATTTCATTATAAATAATTTTAAAAAAAATGAAAAATAATCATTTATAAATTTATATAAAATACAAAGTAATTGATATCAATTAAATATCAGATCAATTATATGCATAGTATTATTGAAAGTTGTATAGTCCACGCACTATATAGGTGTTTTCAATTTTAAAATTTGTAAATATCACATAAAAGGGTTGAATTTAATGGTGAAAATATTTTCACCATTTGATAAGGTTTGATTCTTATGAGTGCCACTTACTTTGGAAGCCATGGGACACCTTGAGTAGTGGTAGAACATGTGGTTGCACACAAATAGAATATATTAATGTTATTGTGACATGCGTTTAGATAAGTGGATCAAATCTCACTTTCTTGTCTTCTATAAAAAATTATTCGTTAAGGAATAGATTGAGTGGTTGGGCTATGGTGTTAATGCCATCAACCTTAGTTTAAATCCATTAATTGATCTTGGCATGTACTTGTAGGATATGCATGAATTCAAATTCATGTCAAGCATGTGAAAATATACCTAATTATCTATCCCCAAATTAAAAAATAATATATTTCGTGGAGAAAATAAACTTATAAAATTGGTTGTGAATTTCATAAGAAATTGCAACTTAGGTATTCCCCCTTCCTCTGCATACTTGTATAGGATCTCATATGCAAGAATTTGATGCCTTTATTTTTATGAAAAGATGGGGGTAACACTAATGTTAGATCCCAATTACCATAGAATTTTGTAGTCCTTCTAGTTGGCCTCTTGCAACCTATAATATTATAGTTCTTCATGCCCTTTCTCACAAGAGTTCATATGGATTCTAACCAAAAGAATGGTGGTGCATGTTTTCCAACTTAGGCATAGTCAACAACATATCTAAAAACCTGGATTCTCTAATACGTTAGTGATTAGATGGAAGCTATTATGATAAAGGTGTGCACTTCAAACTACTATTTGCATCAGGATTTATGTGTGATCATTAATGCGTTTTCTAGCATATTTAACAAATACCAAGTGAATGCATGGATCGAGATAGTTTCATCATATTCCCATACTCAAACAAATTATAATTTTTATGCACCAAATCCTCAAATAGAATAAAAAATGACTATACATTCAATATAAACCAAATTTAAGCATGGAATACAACTCCAAAATAGAAAAGAAATATGTTATACAATAACTTGTTAAAGAATAGGGGAACCTCCTCCCAATACCTCAAAAAGATTCATACATCTAAATCACTTCATAGGTTCATGTCAATAATGACTATATTAGCCTCTATATATACTTATTCTCACCCTGAAGTCATTTATTAGAAAATTCTCTATCACGTCTATATTTACCACGTTACATATACATCCCCATATATTTGTCCCCCTTTAAAGTGTTAGAACATACATGAACTAGTCAATATCACTTTGGTAGCCTTTCATTTAGAAAGGCTTGAGGCTCATTGGTGGGAGAAAGTTAGATATGAGGGGAAGTCTATTTCTTGCATCGAAATAAATTATAACGCAACCACACCCACCAACGCTAGAAATTACTATGTGGAATACTTGTATTCACTTCAAGAGCAATTTTATCCACTTGATATTATGAAGTTCTTTACGAACATTGGTTGCGAACCAAATAGTTATCAGGCTAACTAGTCCAATAGTATATTGATCATTTTTCTGAACTTCAATTCTATATTGACATCTCATATCAAAAGTAGGTACTTTTTATAATTGTAATCTAGACTGCGTCATTGTATCTAATTTGCACTATGACCGTTACGATTCCAAAGGAATCTATGGATAAATCACCTTTCTAACATCATGATGTGGCTATGGTTAGTACTTTCACTTTTTCCCATCTATTTCAATGAGCCTTGGAAGCTTAAACCTAAATTAGAAAGAAACCTTCATTTCTATATAGATCCACTTATTTTTCCGACACTCTTCCCAACTCACAATCCTCCACAAAACCATGTTCTCTTTACCTTACTTTGTAATATAGTATTACATCTTCCATAATAATCCAATTCATTCTAATGATGAGTGTCGCATGTTGTGACGTTAAATTCCTATGAAAACATTATTTTAAATATAACCTACTTTATCTCCTCCCCTAAATTACATTTATGGCCGATTTCAGTAATTCCATAAACCTATATCCCCAATTGAGTGCTTGTGTAACATCATTATTTCCTTACAAACCATTAGTTTTTGTTTACCCATAATTGTCAAATCAAGCATCACTTAAATTTCCACATTCCAAAATGAATATAAAACAATTCCACATTTTCCCTTCCTTTCTTTTTCTTCCTCCCAGTATTTGGTTCTTCACAGTGCTTGTTTAACTTGAAAAATTCATACGAGTTCGCTTCTTGCAAGTTCAACCGGTATATGTCCAAAATTATGGTAATTATGACATTCAACATCATCAAATAAGGGAGCAAAATTATTGTTTCCTTTGAAAGTATTCTTATATGAATTTCCAAATTTGTTGTCACTATTTAGTTGATATCATTCAATCCTTTTATTTCTTCTCAAATTGCTTCCAAAATATGCTTTAGAATATACAACTTTCTATCTAAAATTTGTACAATAAAAACAATATCCATTGAAAATATCATGTTACCTAGGAGAAAATTTCCTTTATGTGTGTGCTATGTTAATTATTGGATGACTTTCTCTCAGATAGAAATGATGTATTTTCTAGTTCCTCACTCATTCTTTGTGGTTGATTGAACTATTGTTGTGAAATTTTAATTATTCTTGTTGAGAAGAATTGTCCTCTACCTTTCTTTGTTGTCATTGATCAATCAAATTACCTATATATGTGGTTGTTTGAGTGCATGTAGTAAGCTTTCCCTTGTTGTTGATCATTTCCTTTGGTCATTGTTAGTTGATCCTTTGATTGCTTCATCATAGCTAATTTGATTGCTATCTTCACTTTTCTTGACAGTTAATTCTCCATTATATCTTAGACAAGTTTTGATGAGAAGGGATACATGATTGCTCATAATCTTACATTTTTTCCTTTGGTTTCATTGTTGGTTGATCCTTTTACTTCTTCATCGAAGTTGATTGAACAATTATTTCAATTTTCTTAACACTTGATTCTATTTATATCCGAAACCAGTTTTGATGAGAGGTGACGTCTGTCTACTTAGAATCTCATCTAACTTATTGGATCCATTGATAAGCTTTAAGTTACTCTTTAGCAATTTTTTTGTTTTCTCTGATTCCTTTCTAAGAGAAACTATTTCCTCTTATTTTTCAAACCCCTCACTTTTCTATTTAAGCTAATGTAATAGTGTATCTTCAATTTTTGTAATTTCTTCCAACTCAACTTTCAAAAGAAGAAGTATTGAATCTTCATATTTTTCCTTTTCCTCTTCAAAATTTTCCAATATCTCCTTTTTCTCCTTATTATTTTTCCTGACCCTTTGGATCTCTACTGAGACACAAATTAACTCACCTTCCAAGTATACTTCATCCTCTTCTTCATCATCCTCAATTTGTCCCTCAGATATATTTTTTAAAGCCACGAGGGTAAAATCCTTAATTTGTTGTTTTTTTCTTAGTTTGTCTTATGATTGTTCATATCATCTTCTTAGGAATTGTTGTCTTCTTGAGTATAGAAGATCTTCTTTTTGAACTGCTTTTCCTTCTTCACTTTCCTATATTTATTCTTTTATTTGTTAATGTTTTCATTCTTTTCTTTTCTGTATGGACATTTAGATCCATAATGACTTACTTCTCCACAATTAAAGAACTTGAAGGGTAAATTATCTTTGCACTTTGCATATCCTCTCTTTAATATTATAACAAATTTTGTTTCTTCTTCATCTGATCCATAGCTCTAGTCTTTTGATTCTTCTTTGCTCTTCTTGGTAGCTTTGAAGGAAACCTCTCTTGATGTATATTTCCCTTTTGAGGTTTTCATTTCAAAGGCTATTAGTGTTCCATGTAATTGGTCCAATGTCAATGTATTGAGATCTTTCATCTCCTCAATAGTTGATTTTTTGGCATCAAATCAAACTAGAAGAGATTTCGACACCTTTTGAATTATGAAGGAGTCATCCATGGGGTCATCAAGTCCTTAAATGGTGTTGAATATCTCCTGTACTCTAAGAAAGAATTTGTTTATATGCTCGCCCTCTTTTATCTTTAATGTTTAAAATTGCATTTTATAGCCTTGGAGTTTGACTTTCTTTACTGTAGTGCAACCTTCATAACAACTAGTCATGTTTCCCATATAACTTTGGTTGTTGTTTTGTGCATGGCTTTAAATAATTTGGATTTAGGCAATCCACTAAGGATTTCATTCATTGCTTTAGAATTATTAGTGAACTCAACCTTCTCATCTTTACTAACTAGTGCATCTAGATTTTTATATCCTTTATGAAATGTGTCCCGAACATCTAAACCAATAGACATTATGTAGGTTATCATTTGTACCTTCCAAAATGTGTAATTTTCTCCAATGAACATAGGGGATTTGTTGGTGGGGATTCCATCTTGGTTAGCCATTATCTCAAATCTACCTTCTAAATGTTAAATTATTGTTGAAGGAACTCGATCTTATACCAATTGTTAGAAACCGTGATAATATTCAAAGGGGTGAATTAATATTATGCAATTTTTTAACAATATCTAAAATGGTTTACGTTATCACAAATGAGAAAGATCAAAGCACCATAAATCAAATAGTATGCACACATGAGACACAAATATTTATGTGGAAACCCATTAAGGGACAAAACCACGAAAAAAAAATTCTACGAATGTTGTAGTATTCAACCTACTATTACATCGAATTTTCAATAGCAACCAAAAGGAGACATATATCCTGTGAATTTAAAAGCACCTACATGGAGGAAGCATCTAGTCTTTTATGTTTATTGGCTCCAACCTAAAGGAAGAACTTACTCCCCTATATGTAACCACCAACTTGCTTTTCCTACTAGATCCTTATTTCATTCGTTTTGTAACTTAGACATTTAGGCACACTTTAATCAAATTAGCATTCAATTTTTTGTCACTTCTACTCTCAACTAGATAAATATTATTTTACACTACAAACATGCTCAAATCAACAAATCAAATCTTCTCTCCTTGTTATTAATTTTCTGCACAACCAATTATTTCTACTCAAATGCACAATCCCACATCATTGCATTTACACAGTTCTGATGTCATATCCTAGATGCATGGGCATGCTATCTAAGGAGCCCTTGAGGCTGTAGGATTTGGAGTAAGGGTACTCTCTATGTTCTTGTCACAGTGCCTCCGTATCAACCCATACAAGGATGGAAAAAAATTGCCATTCGCTAAAGCCAAAAATCATTGATTAGAGATGTTAAGCTTTTTATACCATATTTTAAGGCTAGGATTAGATAGTTCCAAACAAATATTAGGCATGTTGCAAGACCCTTTGGATCTCTACTGAGACACAAATTAACTCACCTTCCAAGTATACTTCATCCTCTTCTTCATCATCCTCAATTTGTCCCTCAGATATATTTTTTAAAGCCACGAGGGTAAAATCCTTAATTTGTTGTTTTTTTCTTAGTTTGTCTTATGATTGTTCATATCATCTTCTTAGGAATTGTTGTCTTCTTGAGTATAGAAGATCTTCTTTTTGAACTGCTTTTCCTTCTTCACTTTCCTATATTTATTCTTTTATTTGTTAATGTTTTCATTCTTTTCTTTTCTGTATGGACATTTAGATCCATAATGACTTACTTCTCCACAATTAAAGAACTTGAAGGGTAAATTATCTTTGCACTTTGCATATCCTCTCTTTAATATTATAACAAATTTTGTTTCTTCTTCATCTGATCCATAGCTCTAGTCTTTTGATTCTTCTTTGCTCTTCTTGGTAGCTTTGAAGGAAACCTCTCTTGATGTATATTTCCCTTTTGAGGTTTTCATTTCAAAGGCTATTAGTGTTCCATGTAATTGGTCCAATGTCAATGTATTGAGATCTTTCATCTCCTCAATAGTTGATATTTTGGCATCAAATCAAACTAGAAGAGATTTCGACACCTTTTGAATTATGAAGGAGTCATCCGTGGGGTCATCAAGTCCTTAAATGGTGTTGAATATCTCCTCTACTCTAAGAAAGAATTTGTTTATATGCTCGCCCTCTTTTATCTTTAATGTTTAAAATTGCATTTTATAGCCTTGGAGTTTGACTTTCTTTACTGTAGTGCAACCTTCATAACAACTAGTCATGTTTCCCATATAACTTTGGTTGTTGTTTTGTGCATGGCTTTAAATAATTTGGATTTAGGCAATCCACTAAGGATTTCATTCATTGCTTTAGCATTATTAGTGAACTCAACCTTCTCATCTTGACTAACTAGTGCATCTAGATTTTTATATCCTTTATGAAATGTGTCCCGAACATCTAAACCAATAGACATTATGTAGGTTATCATTTGTGCCTTCCAAAATGTGTAATTTTCTCCAATGAACATAGGGGATTTGTTGGTGGGGATTCCATCTTGGTTAGCCATTATCTCAAATCTACCTTCTAAATGTTAAATTATTGTTGAAGGAACTCGATCTTATACCAATTGTTAGAAACCGTGATAATATTCAAAGGGGTGAATTAATATTATGCAATTTTTTAACAATATCTAAAATGGTTTACGTTATCACAAATGAGAAAGATCAAAGCACCATAAATCAAATAGTATGCACACATGAGACACAAATATTTATGTGGAAACCCATTAAGGGACAAAACCACAAAAAAAAAATTCTACGAATGTTGTAGTATTCAACCTACTATTACATCGAATTTTCAATAGCAACCAAAAGGAGACATATATCCTGTGAATTTAAAAGCACCTACATGGACGAAGCATCTAGTCTTTTATGTTTATTGGCTCCAACCTAAAGGAAGAACTTACTCCCCTATATGTAACCACCAACTTGCTTTTCCTACTAGATCCTTATTTCATTCGTTTTGTAACTTAGACATTTAGGCACACTTTAATCAAATTAGCATTCAATTTTTTGTCACTTCTACTCTCAACTAGATAAATATTATTTTACACTACAAACATGCTCAAATCAACAAATCAAATCTTCTCTCCTTATTATTAATTTTCTGCACAACCAATTATTTCTACTCAAATGCACAATCCCACATCATTGCATTTACACAGTTCTGATATCATATCCTAGATGCATGGGCATGCTATCTAAGGAGCCCTTGAGGCTGCAGGATTTGGAGTAAGGGTACTCTCTATGTTCTTGTCACAGTGCCTCCGTATCAACCCATACAAGGATGGAAAAAAATTGCCATTCGCTAAAGCCAAAAATCATTGATTAGAGATGTTAAGCTTTTTATACCATATTTTAAGGCTAGG
>APFE030440775.1:14396-25860 GCA_000404065.3 Pinus taeda | reverse complement strand
CTGTGGCGCCTCTGTGGCGTCTCCGCACTGCGCCTTCTGTGGCGCCTCTGTGGCGTCTCCGCGCTACGCCTTCTGTGGCGTCTCCTGTGGCGCCTCCGCACTTCCGCAGCTGCAGCGCTCGAGAGATCACCTTTCACAGATTCGCTTTCCACTTCACTTTCATATAGATCGAGCTTTTGAAACAATAACCCAATATTTCAGATCTTAAGATATTCAACCCAAAAGCATACCCAAGCCAAATGATCTCCTTTGCTTTATATAGGCAAGCTCTTCCTCAAATCATGGACCAATACCACGGGCCAAAACCATAGGATAAAAAACTGTGGGACTAATACCATGAACCAACCATGAAAGTGCGTGAACTTTTCTCCACATGAAATAAACTTTTCTCTGCATGAAATTCCGTGAACTTTCCTCTACATGAAATAAACTTTTCTTTGCATAAAATTCCGCGAAATTTTCTCTATATGAAGTAAACTTTTCTCTGCATAGAATTCCGTGAACTTGAAAATAACTTTGCTGCACTATAATTTATCATCTGAGTGATTTGCCATCAAGGACAACACTTTAGCCATAATGCCAACAATCGCTTGGTTCTCCGACACTCAATCAATCCCCAACGATTATAAAGGCTTTTGATGGCCGAGGGTTCCATCGTTTTGGTATTTTAGAAGATTTACCTATAGGGGTAGAAGGCAAAACTGTTAATCTAGATGTGGAAGTGGTTGATGCCCCTCTAGATTACAACCTTCTTTTGGGTCGCAGTTGGTCTTATGCTATGACTGCTATTGTTTCATCGATCTTTCGACTTGTTAAGTTTCCTCATAACAGAAAGATCGTTACAGTAGACCACCTGAGTTATTTATCACCTGACCCAGCCTCTACAGATAATGTTCAGCATGTCGGTAAAATGACTATCCCTTACCAAGATGTTGGAGTAGGTTTGATTAAAGATTCTGGTTTACTAAGAACTTTTTCCTTCCCTCCTCCCAACGTATCGCCTTCATTTGCAAACATTCATATGATTTCATCGAACACTATTGCTTTTGATGATCCTTGAATCGTACCTTCTGATTCTTAGGTGGATTCATTTCAAGGCGCGATGCCTATGATTCCCTTTGAAATTGCATATCAGGCTGTACAGTCGTTTTCTGTTTCCTGACCTATCGCGAGGATAGTTTGTTCCTGTCTCAACGTCGTTAAAAAATGAAACTAGGAAGCGAGGATAGTTTATTCCCGTCTCAACCTCGTTAAAAAATGAAACTAGATGTTCCGAGGATAGTTTCTTCCTGTCTCAACCTCGTTAAAAAATGAAACTAGGACCCAAGGATAGTTTCTTCCCGTCTCAAGCTCGTTAAAAAATGAAATTGGATGCTATGAGCATAGTTCCTTGTCTTGTGTCAAGCTCGTCAAAAAATGAAACAAGGAGTCATGAGCATAGTTCTTGGTCTTGTGTCAAGCTCGTTAAAAAATGAAACAAGGAGTCTTGAGCATAGTTCCTTGTCTTGTGTCAAGCTCATTAAAAAATGAATCAAGGATTTTAGAGCATAGTTCCTTGTCTTGTGTCAAGCTCGTTTAAAAAATGAAACGAGGGTTTAGAGCATAGTTCCTTGTCTTGTGTCAAGCTCGTTTAAAAAATGCAACAAGGGTTTTGAGGATAGTTCTTTTTCCTGTGTCAACCTCATTAAAAAATGAAACACCTTCCTTTTCGAGTCGAGTCTTTTCAAGACCTTGAAAGTAAACCTTCATTTCATCCACTTGGTTGAATGCAATGAAGCTTGGGGGGAATGTACCTCGTTTTGTGTCGTTATGCTGGGGGCATGCGAACTTATAACAAGCATAGTTTTTCGTTTCAAGCTTGTGTAAACATGAAACCGAATCCAAGAAAAGTTCTCTTTGGTTCAAGCTTGTGTAAAAATGAACCCATACCCGTTTCACATCTCGTGATTGCCGTCTTTATCCGCTAAATTTGTTAGATGAGCCTTGGTTGTTTTCATTCCATTGCCACCATCTCTTTGGCTGATTATATGCTTTCACTTGGTTGTTTTACCTTTCTTGAGGGACCGCAGTTATGAGTGGTTTTGTTAGCCAACCTCTTGACGATTACATGTTTTGAGCAGTTCCACCATTGCCGGAACCAGTTTCTACCCTTTATACCACTTGTTCCTCTAGGACGAGTCCTCTTTAAGCTCTTTTCTGACTCGTAAAATATGAAAAGATTGCCGAGTTTTTCCTTTTTAAACTCGTTAAAACAGAATTAAAAAGACGGTCCACTTACATCTCTTTTCTGACTGTATAAACATGAAAATATTGCTGGACTTTTGTCATTTCAAGTTTGATATTAGTAATAAAATGACGTGTTTTCGATCGCTTTTTTACTTTTTCATATTGAAGGCACTAATTATGAAAAGTAATCCTTGATTGTAATGATCAAGCGGTTCTCTCAAGTATTATTTTATACTTTTTTGGGCTTGGGAGACACAAATTTACAAAAAAGGACAACTATGGAGTTTTCTTAAGTTTTTCTTCTGACTCCCTAAAAATTGAAAAACACCGAGTTTCTCCTATACTGGACTCGTTAAAATTTAATAGTAAAGGACCTGTTCAATTTCAAACAGGAACGGACCACTCCTTAGAGTTTGAATTTTAAACTAAGTTGGACTCATCCGAAGGATGAGCTTATAATCAAGCAAATGTTATCCTCCTCAAGCTTGTCAAAAATAAAGAGGTACTTGCCAGAAATGGTGGGGGAAAAGAGAGAAAAATGAACCTATTTGTTATACTATATTTAGAAAAGCAGTTAACCACTCTTGAACACGACACATTTTGTTCACCTGGGTTGGGAAATCCTTTGCCTAACAGTTAATCAAACCATATTGAAAGTCTTCAGCCGGTTTCTGGGTATTAGCTTTGGGTCAATTGTCACCAAACCATCTGCAGTGTTGTTATGTGTTCAAGAGGTCAGTTTAAATAAACCATTCATTTTCAAAATATCTGTCATCCATCCTGACCATCCCTGAGTTAGTCCTTGCCAAATATATTTCTTCAAAACTTGATCTATGATTCTGTGTTGTGGGCTTGCCTACGACGGATCACTTTCTATCGACTCCAACTCATTATCTAGAAAGATTATCTAGAAATCATCAGTACCTTGGAATCTACATGCCTCAATGGCAGGTTTCTCGCTTTTGACGACAGGTTGCATCATTGACCTTCGATCAAAGGATTCTGTGACGTGTTCGACATCGACTCATTTATTCACATTTCATGGATTGTACTGAGTACTTTGAGGGCCATTGACATTACTGGTGGTTTCTCTCAACACTTGTTAACAGTTTACATCATTGACTGGTAATCAAGTGGTTTCTACCATGTTCGACTTCGACACATTCATTCACATGGATAGAATCATACTAGTTCGGGAAGCAGAAATCAAGACCTTGGATCTATTTTCCACCATCCAGGCTACGAGGAATTTTTTTATTCATTATACAGTGGAATTTTCATAAACAAATGGTTGCGCCCATACTGTGTTTACATATGTCTATACTTGTGATGTATTACAGAATCATTCCTGTATCAGAGCAGTTTAGATAGTTTTCTAGTCAGATTTGATCTGAGTATGGGAACGCCTACCTCAGCGATGATATGTTCATATATATATATATTTTGCATTGAATTTTTTTACAGGTTCCGACCAAGGTATCCACATGAAGATCCTTGAAATGATAAAATACTTCACCCTTCTTAGATGACAAAACCATCCTCATCTATTACAGGCTTCGCACTTTAGGGGGCAATCTATTGCACAAAAATGATCACTTTGACATTCTACAATCAATATGAGTCTATCACCACTCATACCTTCCTCCTTTGCAAGTCTTAAACCTCAGTTCTTCATGTCAAGCCTTGAAAATAAGAGAAAGACCTTAAAAATCTCTAAAAATTTAGTTTCACACTTTCTCTTAGCATTACATGCGGTTCTACACCTATTAGTCATGTCTCCTGCGCACCTAACCGCTCTATATCTGTGTTATGGGTGCGAACCCCTGTAAAAGTTAAAAAGGGGCAAGTACATTCTTAAAAACTCACTTTGAGTCATTTCTGGAAGCTTCTAGAGGGAATCTTGCAGTGGCAAGTTCGCTCTTTAAGGGTTCATGCATCCTATACCTTAAGGAGCTAACCCCTTGATGTGAGGAGCTTATCCCTTTGAAGGAGGACTCTATCCCTTCAATGGTGGACCTGTAACCTCCTTCCTTTGCACTATAAAATGAAGCATTGGGCTGGTTACTTGGGAGATTGAAAGCTGAATATTTTTGAGGGTAAATGCTGCTGGAACTTAGTCTTCCTAATTGAGATTTTGAGAGGAGAGATTACATACCTTTTGATCACATTTGGAAGAGAGTGAGGCTTGTCAAAGTAGAGGAGATTCCTGTTTGGACCCTGGGAAGAGCTTGTACAACATCAAGGCACCAAAGGTTGTAAAGTTCTTCTATTTCAAAGTTAATACAATTAAGTTTGTTTTTCTCAATAAGCTGTGTTTTATGGTTTATTGCATGGATTCCTTGATCACCATGATGAACATGATTTATTATATTAGCTATGCAGGTGTTATTTGATGTGTGATTGTTTGTGATTACAGGTTCTTAAAAAGAAACTCTTTTGGAGTTGTTGGAGCATGGTTGCCACAAACTAGCGTTGGACTTAAGGTAGGGTCTAAAACACCTCTTTAGTTTTTATTAAGGAATTGCAATATGTTTAGAGAAAGGTAGATTTGCTTGTCCTGCTTGTTGCTAGATATCTCTTGATACTAGGGAGATCGGTCTTGTCCGCAAGAACAATTTATCCAGCCAACAAGCATACCTAGGATAAGATGGGATTTCTTAAGCAGTGGGTCTTTTCATACCAGCATAATGTATTTGATGCTGATAACTTTGATAAGGTTGATGGGCGTAACCATTATAATATGATGGTTGATAACCGTTTTGAATATGCGGCTACCCATTACCTACAAAGCTTTGTTACTTAGGTCCTCGGTAAGCTTGTTGGAATTGCGGTTGTTGATATTGCACCAACCATGGCTGTGAGACCATTTGTTGTTGCCCAATACTGGATGTTTGACTAAGATAAGGGGTTATAGTACCCATTTGAGCCTAAGTCGCTTCAGTTAAGGATCCACTAATCGGCGGTTGTGATTGAGTCGCGAAGATGAGAGGCTATTGTTTTATGACCTGAGAGACTGGAGGTTGAAATACAATAGGCAACGCTTGTACTTGCGACACCGTCACAATAGCCGGTGTAGTGGGAATATTCGACACAGGTTGATTTGGTTGTATAGAATATACAACTCTTGGCTGTTGAGGTAGCATTGGTACCCAACCACTGGATGTGATTCTAGCCTGACCCGAATTCTGTTGTGAACTCTCATATGGTTTTTCTCCTGGAGGGAACAATGAAAAGGCATACTGCCCCCCCATATGGTGACAATCCAGTGTTCAAAGGGAAAATTGGCCTTTGGAGACTGGACTACCCAAATTGATACTGTTGTGAAGGATCTATTTGCTGAGACTCAACATAAGAGATTCCAGATAAGGTTTCGAATGAACAAATAGGAACAGACCATACTGTTGAAACAGTCCCTTAGTGGACTCCATCTAGTGGTTGAGAACTAGTTGGGACAGATGGTATACCAGCGAACATTGTCGGAGTAGCAACAGGAGGTTTTGCTGCTGCTGTGTCAAATGACACATTCCTAGATGTCGATGGTTTTTCAGACATATCGAGTCTATCCAAAATACTTCTTAGCAATTCTATAGGGACTTGCGTTGAAGGATGACTAACTTTTGTAGTAGAAGGATAAAGGTGGATCCCAGTTCCAAAATGCAACGGGGTACTAGATGAAAGATCCTCCACAATCTCTTCTATAGCAATCAGTCCAGGTGGAAGAGGTAGATCGTTAGGTCTGTAAAATATTTCTGGTGCCAAAGAAGGTATAGACTCTATAGCGACAAATGTTGGAGGGGTGACACTTTTCGAATCAGCCCTAGATGGAGCTGGTTCAGGAATAGAAGTGTTTACCATTACACTAGGATCAGTTCTAATGTCCTCTTGTAACTGCGAAACTTCTTCTATAGAGGAAGGGATACAAGAAATAGTTGGAGTAACTAGAGTCTCCGAGGATGTTGAAACACAAGTTTCAAATAAACCAGGAGACTTTGACCTAGTTAAACGAGATCGCTTGGCCCGGAACGGTTTTGTTTCCGGAGTCAAAGACGGTTGACTCGTTAGTCTCCGCGAACGATGGGGTTTTGATGGACTTTCTTCCACGATTGCAGATTACTTGATCAACTCAAAATAAAAAGGGGAAAATGTGATTCCGAATTAAATGTGATCCCCAGTGGAGTCACCATTTTGTTATTAGGAAAACTAGTGTCCATGCAGAGCTGCTAGTCCCACAAAGACAGGTAGCTATCTTAGAAGCAAACAAACTAAAGTTACTTGTGGTTTCCTTTATGAGAGATAGATGAGAGAGAAGCAGAGAGTACCAACCTTAGTCTTTCACTTGGCTCCTTGCTTGTTTCCTCCCTCCTTTGACAGAGCTTTGCCACTCCTTCTTTACTTGTCCCGCTTCAAAGAACATTGTAGAGTCAAAGAAGTATAATACCATCCAAGCATAGAGATCTATAACCATAAAAAATATAGATCAGATGTATATTAACCATACAAATGCATATATATCAATACAAGATTCAGAAATATTTAAGAATATGGAGGAAAACTCAAATAACTTTATTGATAGAAGTAGTAGAAGAGAGGATTACAACTAAGCTATTTGATCCAGCGCCATCCTCCCAGCATGAAAGCCCTCTTCACCTCATGAAAATCTAGATCACCCAACAATACAATGTTGCACAGAGAAACCAATAGCATTTCCTTACAAAATACAAAATTCCAACATTTGGATCTCTAGGATGAGGGATCCATATATAGATATTTGCAGGTCGGTGAGTTAGCTTCTAGGATTTTGATTAGTGTCATTTCTCTGATAGTTTTTGGTTCCACTTGGAGATTTCATGATCTCTTATTCATCCCTGGGCAAATTCAGAGAGGCAAGTGTCAAATGGACAGTTTCTAGAAGATTCTCTGGGTTTCCACCTAGCCAACTGCCTTTGCCATTTGTCTACTCTCGCTCATCGCACCCTACAAAAGGGATTTTCAGTATGCATCACACTTTTTGCATGTAGCAGGTGAGATGCATCGCACCCTTAGCAATGAGCAGTTTGTATGGTCCAGTTTTGACCATTCTGAGTAGTTTTGCAGGGAGAACTTTTGGGAAATGATGTAATCAGCTGACCTTGTTCCTTTAGGGTATGAAACAACACTTTTAGGGGCTTAGAAGCCCTTGTTTTATGGAAATATGTGATTGGGGTTGTAGTGCCCAAATATGTCTATAACAGTTACCCCCTGAAGCATGAGGTCATAAATCTTCTGATGTTGGGTGAAATGTTTTTCTAAATGGAAGGTGACCTGTAATAAGATACAATAAAATACATTATCTTCATAACATTTTCATGATCTAGCTAAGGTGGGCATTCCCATGCTCAGGTTTATAAATTCATTTTCATTTACACAGGACAGACAACTGTCTATGAGGCAGACTGATGATTCTGGTAGAGCCATCATCCCTTAGCTTGGATGATTATCTGTGCAGCTATGATGTACATTTGATGTCTTTATTTTCCTAAATATGTCGTAGCTCGGATGGATGAAATTAGATTCGGGGTCTTCAAACTCGTTCAATCTTTGCCCGAGGTACAAGTCGATCCATGTGAAAAGATGTTCTGATGTCAAACATGGAAAGACATTGCCTGATTACCAGCCAATGATGTAAGCTATTAACAAGTGCGAGAGGAATCACTGGTAATGATAATGACCCTCAAGGTATTGCAGTACAATTCACGTGGTGTGAATACATGAGTCAATGTAGAACACCATGCAAAATCTTCTGGTCAAAGGCCATTGATATAAACCTGTCGCCGGAAGTGAGAAACTTGCCATTGAGGCATGTAAGCTTCAAAGTACTGAAAGGGTTGTTCCCAAGTCAATTTCTTGGATAATGAGCTGATGTCGAAAATAAGTGACCTGTCATAGGAGGGCCTTAATGAATCCCACATCTATGACACGAAACGGAGCAAATGATTTTGTGGAGGTGAAAATGATCTGATGATACAAGGTTCAGGTTGGTGGTCATGAAAGAATGAAGCATGAAGGTATTGCAGCGGATGAGATGTTAGCTGGGTTGGTGAATTTTCTGAGTGACTTCTCTTGAACATATCGGCGACACTGAAATGGATTGGTAGCGTAAACCCCAACAATGGATGGTACGGAAGACCAATGGTGATGTGACTGGTGAATGGAATAACCCAACCTGACTCAATCATGGTGATGGAGTGAAAGTGTCATGTTCAAGAGTGACCTACTACCAATGAAGTTATTCAAGTTTTCTTCCCAATTTTTCCCCATTCATTATTGACTAGTATCTCTTTATTTTTGTCAAGCTTGAGGAGGATAACATATGCTTGTTCTATAATTTTCCCTTTGGGAAAACCCGTCGCTATGTTTTAGTGAGCCTAGCAACAGTGAAACTTGCTCTTGTCTGTAATGGACAAGTTTGTCGCTATCGTTTTAACAAGTTTAATGACAAAGATAACTCGGTCCTTTTCAATTTTAGAGAGTCCGAAAAGAGATGGAAAGGAAACTCCAATAATCCTTTTTCGTATTATAATCCCTTAAGTCTGAAAAAGTATAAAATAATATGAAAAGGGATGAATTTTCTGATCACTTTAACGAGCCGAAAAAATACAAGCGCTCGATCTTTTCATGTAATGATCCCTCAGGTCCAAAAAGATTAAAATACAAGAGGGATGGCACTTCCAATGACTTTAACGAGTTGGAGAGGTCAATTTCTCGGCAATTTTTTATATTTTACGAGTCTAAAAAGAGCTTAAAATAGACTCATCTTTGAGGAACGAGTGATATTTTCGGGTAGCAGCTGGTTCCAGGTAACGTTTGGAACTTTTCAATCACGACAGTGTAAAGAAAGTGGCTAACAGAATCACTCTTCACAGTTGCTCCTCAAAAGGGTAAACAATGAAGTGGAGGCAGATGATCAGCTAAAAAGTGGAGGTGATGGTAAGAACATGACCAAGGCTCAAAAGCTGATAGTAATGCGATCACAAAGGTTATTTACCGAAAATGGGTTCATTTTTTAATGAGCTTAAACTCTGGGGGAACATATGCTCATTACTAGTTTTATTTTTTAACAAGCTTGAACTTTGTGGAAACATTGCTCGTGCCAGTCGTATAATAAGGATGTCTCTCATCAGTAGGTTCATTTTTAAGGGAGCTTTCCCCATTCGCAAATTTTCTCCAGAGCCTTTTTTATGCAAGCTAGGAACGACCTACCTACGAGGTTAAAGGGTTGAGAGCCTACAAACTACGAAAATAAAAGGTCGCTTTTCACTTGTATGCAAAAGGTTTGCATGCCCCCAGGTATAGATAGAAGTAGAGTTTCCAGGTTACCATACAGAAGTTCTCACATTAGCAAGATTGTTTCATCTGTATTTGTAGACAAAACACTTCCTTGGCCCTATCCATCGAAATAGAAAAAGGTGAATGGTGTTAGTTCCAATCACATAACCTTTTGATGAGGGAATATTATTCCAGTCTAATCCCATTTTCCTAAACAAATGGGTGTGTCAGACTAATCATATATCCTACGTGGAAACCTACCTTATATCTGGGGTTTTCCTGCCGAAGCAGACGAGGGCGCATTCCCCCTGGGTTAAGTCACATCCACCGAATCACTCGCACTGATCAGGTGGACAGATTCGAGATTGATGAGACATTCCTTGTGCAAAAAGAGTAGTTAGGGATGGCACTTGACTAGTAGCTGTGTTTGAACCGGGGAATGAAAGTTGGTCTACGAGTTGGACCACTCTGCCTTCATGCAAGAAACACATCACTCGAAACAGTGAGGAAACAATAGCTCCCATGCTATAAATGTAGTCACACCCAAGGTGTAGATTGTAATCTAATGGCCCTTGGACTACCATCACGTTTAGATAAACAGTTTTCCTTCTCAAAGTTATAGGCAAATTTGGAAGGATCCATAACAATCGACTAGTTCCTTTGTTGAAGCCTGACAAATTTCGAATCTCAGGTGGAAGTGATGGAGAACCAAGCGTTTTCCAAGTAGTGGAGGAAAGGATACTCATGGAAGCCCCTTCATCTATGATAGTACCAACCATGATCATTCTGTAAGCTTGTACTATGATTCAGAATGGTACATTAGATGGTAGGCAGGGTCTCCCTAGTAGATTCCAATCGAAGGAAATGACTAGATTGCTTGGAGGAGGGACTGAATAGATGGCCAGATGAATCTCTGATGAACTTCCTTCCTACGATAAAGGAACGGGTAGATTTCCCCCAGGTTCATCTGATTCTGTGTTAACAAAAAGAATTTGAATAGTGTCATTCTCATTCTCTTTGGTGACTGTATCATCTGAAGGTAGATCTTCTGAAGACAAGACTGGGCCGACTACCTTCTCAACCTGTTGAATTTGGTCCTGTGTGGACTTAGAGGGTTTATCTTCAATGATAGATGCTTCGACTGACAACAAAGGTGTGTCAGTCAGATTTTCATCTAGTGATGGACTCGACAAGAGTTTCTTGTATCCAGGAGGAAGCTATAGCGGTGAAGCAGGATGGTTATCCAAGACTCTTTTAGCTTTGTCCAAGAAGGTACAATGGTGGAGGGCATGATCGCCTTCACACAATCTACAAGGAAAATTAGATCTTCCTTTTTTCCATTGATTTCATTTTCACTAGTTGATGGTGTACTTTCAACATGATCGTCAGAGGTTGAGGACACCGGATTGTGCAAGCGGGGAGACTAGTCCCTTAAGATCCACGGGATGCAAGGACAATCTCGATGATAGCAGTCTCCTTTGCAAATGACACATGGAGATTTAGGTTTGGATGGTGCAGTGTGTGGATTTTCACCAGACGATGCATGGTTGCTCCCTTTCGCTGTTGGCTTCTTCTTCTTCTTCTCCTTCCCTTTCTTCTTCTTCTTAGTTACTTGGTTTTTAGTGTTACTAGCTTCACCAAGCGAAGAGGAAGAAGGAGAGGGAGAAACAAACGAAGTAGAAGGTGGGGGAGAGACTTCCATATCATCTGATTGCTGATTTGATTAATGAGGAATTACGGTGTTTAGAACGACAGAGGTCGAGAAAAGCCATACTGGCAGGCCAATTGTAAGTCTTGGAAGGGACAATGTAGCCATATGAGGTGCACCAACATCTTCCCAAGAGGAGAAGGGACAAGGATTCCCCCCAAGGGGAAATCCTTGATTGGTGGACTCCATTTTCTCAACCTAAGACCAATGAGGGAACAATGATGT
>APFE030440771.1:0-16582 GCA_000404065.3 Pinus taeda | reverse complement strand
TTTTAGACATATGGATCATGTCTATGGATTGCAGGTTGCTGTTTATGGATGATTGATCAAGTTGAGAAAATAGATGGACTTCTATTTTTGATGAAGTGTGAGTGATCACAGTGTGAGTGATCAAGTCTATTTTTAGACTGGCTGTCAAAAATAGAAAAGTCAAATATTATTATCTCACAATAATATTTGGACTATAAACTTAATCTTATTTTCTTGGAGCACTTCAGTTCGAGCTACGGATGTGGCACGCAGCTGTCAGAAGGAAATACGCTTTTCTTATGAGTCAGTTGAGTTGTTGCATGCATGACTCCAGTTAGAACTCAATCAGTTGAGTTTGGTGGAGTTGATTGTGGAGTTGATGGAGTTGTGTTCAGTTTAGCTTTGTTAAACTGGTTGTATTTAGTCTAACTGGCAAATAGACTAGAGATGATTTGGGTGAATTAGTTATTAATTAATTCACAAGTTATTAACTCATAATACAACTAATGAATACATCAGTTAACTCAGTTGCATGTCAGTGCATGTTCAGTTCAACAGGGACAGGTGGTAGAGAATCATATTGCTATCAGTTGCGACTATAGTTGTGCACCAGATCTTGCACAATCAAGGGATTGAGTATGCCAATGAGTTTTCCCACATATTTTCCCACATTTTAGCTTATGCTCACATCCACAAAGCGTGAGTGACTATTTTGCAGGTAAAAAACGAGTTTGGTCAGCCATTCTCATCAGTTCTTGAGCAGGTATTGAACAGTGGAGGCAGGAAAGCAGTGGAAGAGATTTGGAGATCAGATCTGAGCTGTATTGTGTGTAACAGAGGTGGAGATACTTGTGAGAAGTATTATGCTGTGTAATGTTACATGACTCAATCATTAATATATAGATAGTTGGGGTTTTTAGCGAGATGCTTTCCTCGGGATACATATTGTGTAATGTGTGAATGCTCTTGATGTTTTATTGTTATTCATGCTGCTATATTGATGATCAACGTAGAGGAGCTTATGTATTGTGTATGTTTTCTGCAATAGTACATGATCAGGATAATCTCCATTGAATATGTGTTAAATTATTCAAAATTTCTACAAATCTTCTTGATAAATATCACCCTTCCCCATCAAATTTAGTGTTTCTACCCATTGGGCTTTCATACCTTTGATCATCGTAGTTTTAAGAACTTCAAGAGGAAAATTTGCATAAGGAGATATTTGTAGATTATATTGAAAGTGTTCTACATATTCTTCAAGAGTCTCATTAGTCTTAGCTACCATTTGAAATATTTCATCCTTAATTTCTCTAGTTAGGCAATAATCTTGGTATTTTTTTAAAAAGGCTATTTTCATTTGGTCCCAGTCAGTAATGGTACCTCCACCAAGCCCCATAAACTAATGCAGAGTTGCTCCCTTCAGAGTAGAGTGGAACAACTTCAGCTTCTCGGGGTCGGTAGTGTAATCATATCCCCTACATAAAAGATCAAATTCAAAAAGAAATGCATTAGGATCCTCTGAAATTAGCTCGTGAAAGGTATGAATATTCTGTAATTGAATAGCTTTCATGGGAGCATTGACAGCTATTTCAACAATAGGGTATTGTATTGTAGAGGTCTAAGGCTATTGCTGATTATTAGCCATTTGATAAAAAATATGACAATATTCTTCAGGGATTTCTGGAGCTGGAGATTTGTTCCTAGGGGATTCATAAGAGACTTTTACAGTGATTTTAATAGTACTACCTTGGTCTGGAATACTAGGTGTCCTCTGTTCAACTACTACTTCAGGATATTTGGGTTCTGATGATTTAATCTTTTCAGCACCACCTGTTTCTCCTTCTCCTTCATAGAGGTTGCAAGAGTTTCCTTCTTGTAAAAGGCTAGGCTGTGAATTTTTAGTGTTTTGAAAACTTTGTTCAGACCCTTCAGTCTTGCTGTGAATCTCAGCATTAGCTAAAGATGGCGATCCTGTGGCCTAAACGGTTATAGTAGGATTTCTTGTAGAAACAGTTCAAGGTCCTACTGATGACTGAGACTCAACTTTTCTTATGATTTCGTCAATGAAGGTTGATCATCCAAGGGTCACCGATCCCTTGGGTTTTTCAAATCTAGGTGGAGGAATTATATCTTTTTCTACTTTTTTCTTCTTAGTCATTCATATAGAAATATAAACATTTATTTCTACTTCAATTCCTATGTAATTTTTCTGAAAAATGGGCAAAGGAGCAAGCAATTTACCTTCTTGTATGCAGGTTCTTACCTTTCATTTTTAATACCCAATTACTTCACTGCAAATGAACATCAAATATCTATTTCTACTTCAATTCCTACGCAATTGTGTTGAAAAGTGGGCAAAGGAGAAAACACTTTACTTGCTCGTACGCAGGTTCTTACCTTCTGTTTTTAACACCCAATTATTTCACAACAAACAAATATCAAACATACATCACCTTCTTTGAAATAGAAACACTCTCCCTGACAATGGTGCCAAAATTTTGTGTGCAAATAAGATGTCTTTTAGAACTCCTAAATGCCTCACATTAATTATCAACCTGGGTAAGTCCTTTTGTTTCAAGAGTGTACATAGTATGTGCAAGTGATGTGAATTGTTGGATCTACAAAGAGTAATGCTTTAAAATAACTTATTGATTTCAATACAAGAGTAAATGGATCAAACCATAAACTACCAACTTGTAACTTCAAAGAAATTAACTTATTCAAACATCAAAATTCAATCTTAATCAAAAATTCTAATTGCAATTACAAAACATAAGAACATCAGCTGAGTGCACTGTAGTGGTAACAGAGCTCTTTCAGCTGAATAAAAATAGTAATGCACCTGATCTAACCTTTAATACTCTAGCTCTCGATTAACAGGAAATAACTCTCATCAAATAATTGAATCAATCCATGATACAAAGAAATGAAACCAATAAATAGAAACAAGAATTAATGCGTGGAATGCACAAACTCTACATTGGTGAATTATATATCAAATAGATCAATCGTAAATCTGTAAAACAAAGTAATTAAACTTGCAATAAAGAAAGGTAAAAATATAACACAAGGAACAACAGTGAAATCCACCAGCGACCAAGCCCAAGCTGCAAGTGGTTACTGCTTAGTTACTCAGAATATCATGAACAAACTGAAACACAAATTATATATTACTCATTAACTCTGATTGTCATTACAATCACAATGTGTTCTTCAGAATAATGTTGTCACTTAAAATTATAGTCGAAGTAAAATAAGCAAAAGTTGTTCTACTCTATTCATTTTTCCCCTCTTATAGTCAAAGACGAAAAGAGATAACCCTGATTCCTAATTATTAGGAGATATTGAGGAATTCGCAACCAAATACTATTATCAGGCAATATTCCATCTTGCGCTGATCCTCCTCATTCTCTTCTCAACTTGCCCGCACAAGACGCGCTCTTTTCTCCTTGTTTAGCCTTTGTTATTCAATCTATTGAATAGTAATTGTCCCATTCGCTAATCTCTACATAAAAAGCAATGAAAGTTAGTTTTGATAGCCAATTCATATCAAAAGCAATTTCATTCACTTTCTATCAAAATCATGGCACAGATGGAAAAAAAGGAGGAAAATGATAATGTAATCAAACGTAAGTTTATACCTGTTGCACGACCCAACAACTGTAGGAATATGTAGGTCCCAATCACTTCACTGTGGATTACATACCTTGGTCAACACGTTTTCAAGAACTTTGTTGAATGCCTCCACTGTCTCGTTAGCTTATGGGTGATAAGGTGTGCTCTTTTGATTATAGACTTGAAATTCCCGTGTTAGTGTGCTGATCATCTCATTCGGGAAGTGTGTACTGCGATTGCTCATCAAGATCTTCAGAAATACAAATCACATTAGTACATGTTCAAATAGAAACTTCGTAGCAGTTGCACCTGTGCAATCCTTCATCAGTTGCACTTCTTTCCACTGAGTTAAATACTCCATTGCAGTGATAATATACCTCGCACATGTCTTTCCTTGAGGTTTAATAGGTCCTACAAAATCTATTGCCCACTTTTCAAAAGGTTGCAACTCAATTTGTGGATTCAAAGGAATTTCACCCCTCCATGATGACTTTCTCTTTAACATATATCACATGCCTTGCAATATAATTTTGAATCCTGGTGAAGGGTTGGCCAACACAACCTAGTGCGTAGAATATTTTGCGCGATTGCTTTTCCTGCATAATGTCCTCCCATGGAACCCCCATGATTGTCCATGATGATGTTGCTTCATTCAAACTCAGCTACATACCTTTGCAGTATTTCATCATTCCCCATCTTGTATAGATGCCCAATAATAATAGATGTCTATTATATATTCCCCTTTATAAGTCTATGAGTATGATTTTTGATATTATTCTTAGGTTTAGATACATACTTATATATAGATATATTAAAATTTCAGTTATTTTTCTAACTTGGTTTCATTTAGTTATTTGAGTTTTTTGCATTGATGGGGTCCTTCACCTGCTTGGCTAGTTATTTATTTAATGCATTCATAAGGTCATTATTATTTCATAAGTTAAGTATTATTTAGTCTAGGTTCTATTGTACAAGGATTTTTATTCTTATCTTGATTACATTTTATGATTTTCATAAATCCTTTAATATTACATAGTTAATTACTATTTATCTAAGTTCTATTTTATTTATTTTATGTACATATATATATTATTAGTATTAATTATTAGTAAACCAGTATTATATATATACTAGTATATATATATGATTTAATTTTATTACTACACCACATATATATATATAATATATATATTAGATTATTAGAGTTTAGATTTTCCCATAATAGTATTATTTTAACATATTATACATTTTTATAAAAAGTAAATTATATTCAATTTAACTTAACTTTTTAAATTAACCATAGGGATTAGTAATCTCTTCGTTTACCATAAATTTAGATTTATATTTAGTAAATAAAATAATAAAATAATAATTTACAACTATATACTTACCACTTAGTTATATTATTATGATCAATCTTGACCAAAAAAGTATATTATTAAACAATTCATTTTTATTTATAAGATAACCTTTAGAATTTTTATAAAAATAGAATTATATATCATTAAATCTCGATAGTATAAAAACAAAATAAAAAATAAAAATAAAAAGAATATTAAATTTATTATTTTAGTTTTGACTTGGACCTGAGTCCAAATTAGCAGTTATATAGCTGTTGGAGTCTCTGCTAAGTCAGTCTATTTAAACATGCTAAACTAGATATGTGTCTTCAACTTGTCCTGACGATGAACCACACTAGTTGGTTCAAAACGCGTCGACAAAGGTCTTTTTGATGTGATTTTCGCCGAAACTCTTCTTATAAAGAAAGTTCTTTATGTCTGTCTTGAGTTTTCTTTTTAGTGTTTAGATGAAATGAATGGTAGCATCTCATATTTCATCTGGACATTCTAAGTGGCAAAAGAAAATTTGATAAGCAAAGCAACTTTCATTTCTTGTTTTTTGAGTTGTTTTGAATCTTGCATCAAGCATATAGTTGTTGCATTAGGATAGATTTGCATCTCTTTAGGCATACATAGCTTTGCTAACTTTTGTGAGTGTGAAGTGTGAATTAACCAAAAGAAAAGAAATGTTTGTTTCATTAGAATTTTTCCTTGAACCCTATAGAAATTACTCCTCATCAAAAAACAAAGACATGTGCACATGCATATAGTTAGGCTTTATTAATTTCTTTTGCATCTAAAAAAAACCAATAGTTTCACTTCCATCATCCCCTGACTTAACTTAAAGAAAATCTCATTTTAAAATCAAGTGCTAACTAAAATTCACTAGAAATTTTTCTTTCAAGTTAAATACACAAACAAGTTTTAGGATTTTAGGGCCTTGGACTAGGCGAGTGGATTTTTGACCTCCACTAAGTATTTCCATCCAGACTTACCAGTTCAAATACCCACTTTTTTTTCATTTAAATCTTATGAAAAAGAGTGCAACGCGGATATGTATCCATAGCTGATCTAGCCTCATTAATGGCAACAATAAGGTTATGAATAGTCATTACCAAAGAATGATTAGACAGAAAACGCATTCACATTGGAGAAAGATTCACACATAGAAAAGAATAATAATTAAATTAAATCATTTCTGGAGACGATAGCCAACAATAAATTTTAAGATGTAGTTTTTGACCTCCACTACGTATTTCCATCCACACTTACGAGTTCAAATACCCACTATTTTTTCATTTAAATCCTGTGAAAAAGAGTGCAACACGGATATGTATCCATAGCTGATATAGCCTCATTAATGGAAACAATAAGGTTATGAATAGTCATTACGAAAGAATGATTAGACAGAAAAAGCATTCACATTGGAGAAAGATTAATACGTAGAAAAGAATAATAATTAAATTAAATCATTTCAATTAAATCATTTCTGGAGATGATAGCCAACAATAAATTTTAAGATGTAGTTTTTGACCTCCAATACGTATTTCCATCCACACTTACGAGTTCAAATACCCACTTTTTTTTTCATTTAAATCCTGTGAAAAAGAGTGCAACGCGGATATCTATCCATAGCTGATCTAGCCTCATTAATGCCAACAATAAGGTTATGAATAGTCATTACAAAAGAATGATTAGACAGAAAACTCATTCACATTGGAGAAAGATTCATACATAGAAAATAATAATAATTAAATTAAATCATTTCAATTAAATCATTTCTGGAGACGATAGCCAACTACTTGCACACAGAACACATTCACATTGACATTGGAGATAGATTCTTACATAAAAAAGAATAATAATTAAATTAAATCATTGGTGGAGACGATAGCCAACTACTTGCACACAGACCTATCGCAACGGCCTACACAAAATTACTGTCGAGTCGATATGCTTTTTGTACCGTCGGTTATCTATAATTATAGAAATGGGCCACTCCAGCAATTTCTGAGCATGACAGACCTACTGATTAGAGTTCATATTAAATTCAGGAGATTTAGGGTTTCTAATAAATCCTCGTGAAGGATATATAATAATATTTAGTGTATATATATATGTGTAGGCTGATAGATATCTGGGCACAAGTCAAGTGAGAGCATCCTTTTAGTGAAAGGATTGGAACTACAATTATGGCTGGAGACAAGCTGAAGATCAACCAAGGACTGCAGAAAATTAAGAAGACTGTTGGAGTGACGAGTGTTCACAGACAGCCTTCCATTATTCACTTTTGTCAGGACGAGAGGTTTATTATAGTTGAAAGTAAAGACTTCAAGCAGGTAGTCCAAAAGCTCATAGGCCAAGATGACAATGACAAGCCCAACAGAAGGAACTGCAAAGAGACATCAGTTACTGTAGATCCACCTGCACCAAATGTTTCGGATCTTTCAATTGTTACTGCAGGTCTACCCGCACCAAATGAAGTCTCCTCGACACTGCCGTCAACTTTAGTTGATTCCTTGCCAGGAGCCCAGCCCGTCCGTCCACCACCATTTCAAGAGACGAGTATTTCAAGAGATAATCTGTTTGATTTTCTGATGGAATATACAAATGATTTCTATCCTGATTTCTTTCCACTGTCAAGGCCAACCCATACAGATAATCTGTTTGATTATCTGATGGAATATACAAATGATTTCTGTCCACCACGTACACAGGATTTCCTTTTTAAAAACCTGTTTGAAGATCAGCGTTCCTTGTGATTTCATGGTATTAGATAGTCCGTTGAAGCTTTGTAGAGCATTATTAGCGTGATGTTGCTCTTTCTCTTGTCTGCTTCTGTACTGATGCATGTCTCACGCATGCACGTCAGTCAGGTTTACTAATGGAACTATTTTTGGACTGATTCCATTGGACATGATATCTTTCCAGGGATGGTCCATACAGATAATCTCCTTGATGATCTGCTGAACCAGACACATGATTTCGTTTTTAGCGACCTGTTTGAAGATCAGCGTTCATGCTGATTTCATAGTATTAGATAGTCTGCTGAAGCTTTATAGAGCACTATCAGCAAGAAGTCGCTCTTGGTCTTGTTTGCTTTTGTACTGGTGCATATATCATGCGTGCACGTTAGTGAGTTTTACTAATGGAACTATTTGTGGGTTGATATGTACTGATTCCATTGTTTAAATTTAACAGTTCATATAAAATATTATCAGATTGGATGATGCCTCATTACTTGAAACTGTTGTCTTCATTGCTAGGTTCATTTTTATGTTGTTGATGCATTTACGTTTATTTCAGAACAATGCTTAATAACGATTGTGTATGGCTATTTACATATTCTAGGGTTTGGAATGTCCGCCTGTGGCTATTTTCATAGCGTCATTTTTTAATAAAATCTGGCCATGATATAAATTACAGATCTATTATGTTTTTAGAAGGGACGGGTAATTAGCTTCTTCTTTGGTTGAGAGTAAAATGTTTTGGGCTAATTTTTAATATAAAATTAATTAATATAATGTAATGCCCTGGTGAAAAACAAATAATTAACTTACTTTTAATTTAGTAATCCGATGAACGGTGGGAAATTTAATATTTTACTATTTACGGCTATTAAAAGAACGTCTTACGTCTTTTTAATTGTGAGTAGAAAAGGTTGAGACAGATAAATGGACATATATGAATGCAGATTTTATTTTATTAAAAATGCATAATGTATTTTCCTTGTTATGAAACAAGATTGAGAAAGAATGTTAGAGAAATCTTATCTCAGCTAGTTGGATAGTTATGGGAAAAGTAGTTACCTATCTAAACTCCATTAAAAATAAAAACTTCCAAGAGAAGGCCAAGAGGGTATTGTGTGAATTTGAGGTAAGAGGAGAAAAGAGAGAGAAATCAGAGTCCTCAGCTAGTTGGCGAGTGGAGTCTCTCTTAGGCTTTAAATCTAGGACTTATAGTTTGGGGCTAACTCTAGTTAATAGCCTGATAAACTACTAGGTGTGCAGCAAGCATGGGGGAGGTGCACTCTAAAAGTATGGCCTCAAGGTTGGGAGGAGCATTGTTTTACATATAAGTATTTCTGCTAACCATGTGTTGTATGTGATTATGAATGTGAAGATTTATTATTTGAAATGACGCTTGATCCCGGAAACTTTATTAATCTCACAGGGGAAGTAACATGTAAGGGAGGGTATAAAAGGTGCAGTCGAAAGGAAGAAAACAGTGTCATAATAGCTTCACGGTTATGTGACAAATTACATTTATGTTAGGGTTAATGTGCGAACATTGGGAACTTGGGTAGGGCTAATTACATTTATGTTAGGGTTATAGTTAGGTTGCATGAGTTTCTAGAACATGGGAACTTTGGGAACTTGGGTAGGGGTGAGGAGAATGGTTAGAGGTTTTCCCAAAATTTACATGAAAAGGCTTAGGGTTATAGTTATGTTGCATGAGTTTCTGGAACGTGGGAACTTTGGGAACTTTGGTAGGGGTGTGAGGAATGGTTAGAGGTTTTCCCAAAATTTACATGAAAAGGCTAATCATGATTCGTAATATTATATAATAAAAAAAGATTAAATTCTATAATTTATATAATAATCAAAATTAATATTGAATCAAAACATTTAAATATTCAAATCAATTTAAATATATAAATATATAATATATAATCTACCTTATATATAAATATATTCTTTGGGTGTCTTTCTTGCTGAGCCTTTCCATCTCATATATATAGAATATTAGAATGTCAATTTCATTACGACACATGATGAGTCTTTTAAACAATCTCACTTAACTATACCAAGGAACAATTTTACATATGTTTGTCTAGTTATTCTTAAGAGAAAATGGAAAGCAACTCTAATGTTTTCTTAAGAGAAAATGTAAAGCAACTATAATGTTTAACTATTAACTGCCACATTTAATATGTGCACATAATCTTTTGTGATATATATACATAAACAACAAAAGAAATACGCATGAGCAATACATCCCACATATTGCCTTTAAATCAAGGTCCCACACACTTCCTTAACCCATCAAGAGATTGCTCCAATTTCTCAATTAAGGATATCAGTGTAAAGGATGTCTTTGGCCTTTCTTCCTTCGAAGGTTTCAACTTGGGCTCATGTTTTGTGTGCAATTCAACATACTTCTCTACAAGCTTTGTATTCCCCAACCTGAGGGAACGCTAGAACTCCAAAAAAATCGTCTTCAAAACTCCTGGAATCTTCCCAAGCTCCCGTTGGAGCTCTCGCTGAAATGGGAATGTTTCTACACAGTTCCAAAGTTCTCGAGAATGATGGAACCATTGGAATGGGTTTCTAAACTCTTGGGAGTGGTTCCCGTGTAGCAGAGGGTTATAGTAAACCAAGGAGGAGCGAGAACTAGAATTGGACATAAATTGAATTAAGTCACTTGGATACATAGTTCAGTGTTATAATAATTAGACCATGGAAGGGAAGGCTAGTCCTTGGTCCTAGCCAAGAAATGGAAGACCTAGCAACAATTCCTAAATTGTCCACGACAAGAGAGTACAAATCTATGAATGTAGTATTATATACTAAAATCTAAAGAAAAAGAGTACTAGTGTTCATTCACAAATGAAAGTATATGATTATTAAATGTAAACAGACATCCCTGCATTCATATAAAAAAATGTAAGTTTAATTGTGTCAACAAAAAACAATAAACCAGAAGGGAACAATACCAATAAATTTCTTCTCAGAATATAAAAAGAGAAAACAAGACTGACAAAAATGTTCTACCAAGTTTTTACAAGAAACTACATCACCAATCTCATAAAAGAAACTCATGTATAAATTCTCATATACACATTATTGACAGAACTAAGAGTAATCTTCATAACTTAAATAATATATGTCTTAGCATAGTTCCTCGTCCTACATGGGGTTTGAATGTATAACCAAGTGAGCAACGCAAAGCAACCTACAGGGTGTGCTCTTAGGGGAGATGGGTTCAAAAAAATTTATATAACATAAATTTTGAGAAACCCCAAAATTTCCCTATAGAGTTTTCTTTAGTGGAAAATGAAAAATCATATATTTACAAACTTATTCCCATCTAGATTATGAGAGAGAAACATTCACACCTAAAACCATGTAGCGACAGCACATAAGAATCTGTCAAAAGGTAATTAAACAAATCAACCTTCACAACCGAGACCCTGACATATGTGTATCACACAACGAGAGTAGAGTGAGTAAACTTAGATTAAATTTGTGCATTCTCTCCAAAAAAATAAGAAATTGTTGTGCTATACAACAACGCTCCCATTTTAATTTTTTCTTAATATTATTCTAAGATGATAGATAGGAAATATGGTCCCTTTAGTTTTTAAAAAGAAATAAAAACTTTACATAGAAATAAATTTCTTTGTTTCCTACTTTTTAAATAAAAAGTGCTTCAAAAAACATTCTAAAAAATAAAACATCGCAAATCACATTCGCTTAAGGCTAAGGTACATTCAATCAAAATATCCATGTTGTGATGCGAAAGTCTCAATCATAGAGCTTCTTAAAACAATCCATTGACAAACATGCGATATGATAAAACTATCGCATATCGCATGTTGTGGATTCCAAAGAATATTTTTTCACGGTCCATTGAAACTTTGCGATGCAATATGATTCTCGCATTCCACATATCTCGAAAACCAAAGGAAGCTAGCCCCGAAAACTTGTGATGCGATATACATCAATCACATATTGCAATCCCAACGGAAACAGGTGATACTTATCTCAGGGATGCATGGTACGATGTTGAAATGTAATGACGAGGTCCAATAATAATAAAGGGAAAACATGATTTGGGTGAGTTAAGTTAGGAATTTCCCAAATCTATATGCGAGGTCATCACTTATCGCAATCACAGAAATTCAAAAGACTATTGTAACATGGCACTTATAACTCCTGACTTGCGATATGTGATCACTCTTTAAATATTAAAATAATATATTGAAATCGCTCATCACAAAATTAGAAAGTTTATCGCACACATTCTAATAAGGCCTTTGGAAATTTGTGATGCGATCTATTCATTGAGCATTACATTTTCATGTCGTTGGTTATAGAAAAACATTAAAAATAAGTTATAACTACAGTCCTTCAAGATTTGATCCTTCGTGTTAATATCAAGTTATAATACAAAATCTTTCGCATCAAATGCTCCTGCTCCACTTTTCGTCTTTACTTCTTTCAAAACTATCTTTACAAGCATTAGCTGCTCTGAAAGTTTTAGCCTATCGCTATCATCTGATTCATTTTTGTAGTTTGAATCTGGAAGTATGCAACCAACCAAAATGTCAAAGAAAGCTCGAAAGATGAAAGTTCCCCCTGCAATGGCAAAACGACCGAAAAAGACTGTGTTGATCTCGGATACTACATGTCAAGATTATGGGAAAATTTCATGGTAAGGAATATATGATAGTATAGAAATGGAAAAGCCAAAGGTAACGAAAGGACATTCAACACCTAATGGACCTGTAGAGTCAGAAGACACACTTGGTGATTTAGCCGACTCTTTTCTTCATCAAATAGCACCCCGCCCAAAGGTTTTGCTATATAATGACATGGTAAAATGGGTAATTGAAAGCATCAATATAACGGATAGGACGCTCTTCACATTTGAAAAAAGAATGTTTGGATCCTTCAAGCGTGAAGACTTGAAGAAAATGTATCATTTGCCAAACCCTTAGAAGTACTACAATAAATCATTCCTTGAATCTTTCTCGAAGGAAAATCAAATAGAGTTAGACCCCATCAAACAATGGAGGAACTTCCCTAACAAACAAAAGCATGAATCATTGAGTGTGTATTTTGTGGACTCCTTAGCGTCTCCATATTATTATGTTGCCGCAATGATGTGTATACTATTTGGAAGCTCTAATACTGCAAAGTTTTTCATTGAAATGGTTCCATTAATAGAAGCAACATTGAAATCTTTTGTGATGGATTGGGCTAATATCATATTAGATAAACTGGCCATCCAAATACTTGATTATAGAAAAAATAGGTACGTTTCCACCCGAGTTTTTCCCCCATTTTATATCAGTGCCTACATAGTCAATACCATTTGTTTCAATTCTGGTTTTCCCATAATGGGATGGTAGTGGACTATCCAAGACCCAACCCCTATCCATGTTTACCATAAATATCTATGGAAGACCCAATATAGGAATAATTTCTACAAAATTTGTCATGGCTTCATCCTACCCATTCATCAAGCCATTTTCAATAGACCAGCTCCTCGGCTATCTGAGGAGGCTAGTATTGATTTAACTTCAATTGGTAGTTGGTTTGGTGAAGAACTATTCACATACATTAGGGTTTTTGGTAGCATTACCGACTCACATGTCCTTCCACTTTATGTCCCAAAACAACTATTGGCTAGGGAGATATCTTATCAGGTAGTTGAGAAAGGGCTTACGAAAAATCTCAAAGACGTCAAGAAATAGTTATGGCCTGCCTTTCCTATTCACTGTGGCATTTATTCATTGCATGAATATAAACATGCCCAACTTGAAGCCGAGAAAACAAAGGGTTTGAACCTATCTATTATTCCCAAAAGACAGTATGACCGGAATAAAGTTGCTTTTAATTTTACTACTCAGGTAAAGGTTAAACAATTCGTCCATGAGGATGATGAATTCGATGACTTATTTTCATTAGTAGAGACTTTCACACAAGTGAGTCACTAGAAAAAATTAAGCTGGAATGAGAAAAAATGGACCAATTCATCCAATAAAAGATGTAAAGTTTTCAGACGGTACCACTGGACTTATTGAATATTGCACAAGTCATCTAGTAAATAGAGCAAATCATGGAGAGGGATATAGAGAAAGCTTCTAGTGCATTTGAGACAAGCGACAAGTAAAGTGAACAATTAGGCATAGATGTCCACATTGATCTCATGTTGATCAAACAATGGGAACAGCTTGATCAACACATCAAAGGTCAAAGTGATACTCAAAATGTTATCACACTGGAATCCCCCTTAAGACAACAGGCCATGACTCACAATCTTGTGATTGAAAAATGATCCAGTATGGACTCAGCTCTAAAACAAATCAAGATAATCCCTAGGTATCCTTCATCAGAGATTACACTGAGCAAAGAGGATATTCCACCTTTGGATGTGTTTTATAGCCCTAAACATATAGTTTTAGTTAAAAGACAAAGGAAAAAGAGAAGGATAGACTAAGCATCAGCAACAATTCCTTAAGATGAATCCAAGAATATCATCTGGAAAGAATCAGAAGTCAATCCCTCCAAATATTTGAAGAAATTATCTTAGTTTGTAGGAGCATATACAACTACCATGATAAATAAAGAAACCGAAGTCAATCAATTGGTTAAGGAAAAAGATCAAAAGATTAAACAACTTGAAGAACAGTTAAGGGTGGAAAAACAGAGGATTGATTACCAGGTTACTGAAAGACAACAACGTCTATCTCAAGAATTTGAATAGCTAAAACTGGCACATCATGAAGAGATGAAATCTAAGGATGAGCAAATAAAGTAACTACAACTCTCAATGGAGCAATTCAAGGATAATCCCAGCGTTGAACAGTTTATAAAGGAAGCCTTACAAATAAATAATTTCTTATCTCAATAGCTAACCCAACTCCACCAAAGGATATATCTCATTTATCCACTATGTATCAAAACCAATGCACTGATAGATCAAGTAGTCAATTCCAGGTTGGAATTCGAGGATGCAGATGACAAAATCACAGGTTACATCTCTTGGCCAAACATAAAAAAGGGAAGGGTTGCTAAATTGTTGGTAAATGAAGAATCTCATAAGGAGATATTATTTTCAGAATGGGAGACACAACTGATCAAAGCATAAAGAGCTACTTCAAGGGCCAGGGAAGTGATGAATAATATCATTGGGCTGATAAACGATAACTTACACACTGCCAATTTAATTTTTGAGTGTTCCCCAAATAATCTTCCAAAAGAAAATTTGTTGGAAAAACAATGGACGCAAGATTTGAATACGAGAGAAGAGCAACTCAAAAAATTAAAAAGATTCAATTGGGATACACATTGGTTCTATTTATTCAAACCACATAGCCAAAAAATCACAATCAAATCTCTTGCTAATGTAGCCAATCACAGGATGCCAGAACACTTAGATGCAGTATACACAGGTCAGCTGCATGGTAGGATGAGTCATCTACCACAGTTCCAAACTATGCTCAAGATTTGTCAGTTAAAGCCACAGGAGGAATAATAGATTCAATGGATCTTTCCAAAAGTTATCGCAATTCTATTTTTAACATGAAATCCCATTTTTTGGGAAAGGCTGTTCCAACCTCCCGAAGCACTTTTTACGAACAATTTGTTTTTATTTTTCTATAAAGACCCTTTCATGTCATTTTAGAAAGGGTCTTGAAATTGTATTAAATTAGATTGAAGAAGATAGCATTTCTTCACTTCTTAATTTACTTTTGTAGAAGATAGGGATCAAGGTTCAAACTTGTTGTAAAGGGAATTCAAGAGGACTTGCATTTCTATATCTTTTTGAAGTTTTCAGAATAAGAAGAGCAAACTAGACTTACTTCAGTAAGAGGATTTAAATAAATATGGTACTTTTATCAATGTCCTTTGTTCCATGTTATGCAATTAAACAATCTTTCAATTCGATATTGTTCTTATATGTGAATGTTCGTCCAATTCTGCATTATATCACTTTTGAATAAGTTGGAATTGATATTTTACACATATGTTGACAATTGATGTTATTATGATATGCGATATGTTCTATATCACTTTGTTTAAAGTGATCATCATTCATGCTTAACTTTCTGTAGCCAAGTGATTGATCTTCATTAGCATTTGATTACGAGAAATCGTTATAAATCACATTGATATTGATTTACCCGGGCTATATATAGATCCATTTGTATACCTTCTCAAGTTTATTGTCACAAACCATCTATCCTTTTGTTATATATATTAAACACCAATTCATCAAAACACATTCTGTTGAGAAACTGGTCCCATACTATCTAGTCGGAGCCACCATACTAAACGGAAAAGGAACTGCATGAAGGGTCATACCAGGTGGTTATCCCCAATGTTGGTGCAATGATTTTTGAGTCATCAACAAAACCCATATGTGAATGCCACTAACCTAGAAGATTGAATGGGAGGAACCCTACAGAAGAAACCCCTCCTATAAAATGAAATGATCAAGGTGGGTTGTTACAACCAATACCTCCGACAGAGGAAATGGAAAGAAAAACAAAAACTCCATGCAACATAATACCTATACAGTGATCACAAAACAAATAGAAAACCCAAGGTTGGCCTAGAGGAAACTTCATTGAATACCTACACTGAGAATATGATGTTTAAAAAGGAAACTAATGAATATTGCCACAGAATTTTCCACAGTAAGAAACCAGTAAACACTAAACAAGAGCTAGTGGTTACCTATGGAACTGGAGCACCGCCATAAGTAGGATATAATATCCAGAAGAGAGATAAGGGATTTCGAGTTGAGTACAAACCTTGGATCCTTAATGAACCAGAAAATCCTCGTCGGAGCTGAGAGATGAAACTACCATAGCTGAGCAAGAAAATGGAACTTGTCAGCAGGGAAGGGGA